>OZJO01001537.1:11680-31228 GCA_900406225.1 Acrobeloides nanus
ACCAGGGTGGGTCCAAGAAGCAATAATCGCTGAGTACGTTGTCATCATAGTGCAGGAGAATTCCTGAAATTGGATTTATAAAATCTAATTGCTGTCCCACAAAAAATGGAATTTTCGTGATTTTCATGAACCTAAATTTTTTTCTAAAAATGACCAGGGTAATTTGATGCGGGGAATCGATTGTACGCATTCCCGAAGCGTGAAAACGCTTCCTTGACCCTGATTCAGGGTAGCGTGTTGAAGCGAAAATGAAAAAAAATCGGATTTAGTTGATTTCTCTGCGAAAATTCGAATTTTAGTTCATTTTCGCTTCGTTACACATCTCTTCTCTGAATCAGGGTCAATGAAGCATTTTCAGGGTTCGGAAATGCGCGCAATCGATTCCCCGCATCAAATTACCCCTGTAGGGGCCATTTTTAGAAAAAATTTCGGGTTCAAAATTCATGAAAAAATCACGAGAATTCCACTTTTTTGGAACACCCGTGTGTGTGTAGTTTAGCCTCTTACCATTTTCATGAAGAAAATCACACGCTTGCCGGAATTCAAACGTGTCCCGAAATGGCCTGCCATACTCCTCAGCCATCCTGTTGTTCGTCAATGCCCAAAAATCGTTCAACTTCAACACCGGTTCGGCTTGCTTCGCGCGTAGCTCATCCGTCAAATTCACCACCACCTTTTCAAATGCCACATAGGAGGCAGGAACCGTTTTTGCTAAGAGCTTCTGCTTCCGACCAAAAGTTCGTACCTCACAGGCTGTATGGTATAGCAAAGAGCAGAATGGCCGAATATTGTGTTTGGTCTTTGAAGAGACATATACCGAAGCAACCACTCGTGGGAGACCTTTCTTTTCGGCATCTGGGATGCTAACGAAGCGCTCTCGAATCAACCTATCCAGCTCGTCCATATATTCGGGGGGAAAGCGCTGAGCATTCGATTCGATGAAGTCATAATGTGTGCCAACGATAATCACAGTTGAATTGGGCGCACGAGCTTGGATGCCAAGTAGCCATTGGTGGATTTCATTCAGGGCTATCTCTCCATCGGTGACTTTCCATACGACTATGTATAATGAGCGTCTAGTTAGGAAGTATTGGTAGACGCTGGAGTTTTCTTTCTAAAATTCAGCGTACATGAAAGCTAACATGGATAAGCATATGCTCAAAGTTATACAAAAGAAACAGTCACCGATCGAATTTTGGTCAAAAAATCGAATTTTTGAGCCAAAAATCGAAATTTTTGCTCAAAAATCGAATTTTGGTAAAAAAATCGAAAAATTTTTGCTCAAAGCTGCCCCCTTTACGCTTGTTTTCAGCGATAAATTTTTGTGGCAAACCTTACGGTCCCCTTGTTAGTTAGTAGAATACCTGTCTTCCATCGAAATCCCAAGTACGAAAAATAATCTCGCCAATTTGATCGGATTCAGCCTTAGAAGAGCTTTTTGGCTTATAATGCCATTCAGCGACATCAACCGCGTTGATTGCCACAAGTGGTGCATTTTTGGAACTAGCGCTCCTCGATGGCGAATGTCCCATCCGGCGAGACCAACTTTCACTTTGAAGACTCTTCCTCGAAACACTTCCTTCGTTCCGCAATTGATGTAGCAGTGAGGTTTTCCCGACCCCTTGCCCACCGAGCAACATGAGCTTCATACGGGGATAATGCTTTGAGTTGTCAAGTTTATTTCTGAGATATGAGACCAGATCCAAGGTCTTGTAACTTTCCGAGTTCACAATGCTGTTAAGAGGTTCTTTTAGTGGGCAATCTTTTAATGAGATGTTCCATAGTTTGGTCAAGAGTCCAAGCTCTGGAGGGAGGCTGTCTAAATCTCGGTTATGGGAAATGTTCAACACTGCCAATTGGCCCATGAGTGAAATTGCCTGTGGTAGTGTGCGAAGATGGTTATGACTGACGTCAAGATTGGTCAGTGCAGGGAATACCAAGTACGACTTCATCTAAAACCAAAATTTTACAAGATAACAATTCATTTAGATACTTGATGACTCAGTTCCTTGAAATTCATCCGATTCAAGTCATTCCTCATATCAAATGGCACAAATAACTCCAAATTTGATAGCTGATTATGAGAAAGGTTCAATGTCTTTAATGCTTCAAAACGAGCATGTGACCTATGAGGGCATAATTCGAAGGGTTGGTCGTTTTCTTCATTCGTTTTAATAACGCTTAAGGATCGTTGATTTCGAGCGACAGATTTTGAGCGACTTCCTTAAAGAAGAATATAAGAGTGAGTGAAAAGTTCTTGATCACTTTGAAATTTTATAAAAAAACAACATATAACAAAACAACAAAAATTATGGAGCTCTTCCCCTTGGCAGTGCAATCGATAGGTTTCCAAAAACTGATACTTTTTTGAAGTAATTTTATAAAAAAATATCCTCTAAAGGCTTAAGCCGAGGCTTAACCTTAGGCTTGGGTTTAGGCCTAGGCTTAAGCCTAAGGTTAAGACTAAGCTTAAGCCTAGACTTAAGTCTAGGCTTAATCTTAGGCTTAAGCCCAAGCCTAGGCTTAACTCTAGGCTAAATCTTAGGCTTAAGCCTAGGCTTAGGCTTAAGTCTAGGCTTAATCTTAGGCTTAAGCCTAAGCTTAGGCTTAGGCTTGGGCTTAGGCCTAGGCTTAAGCCTAAGGTTAAGCCTAGGCTTAGGCTTAACCTTACTTACTAGTTAGACTTAAGCCTAAAAATCGGAGAGTTGACATATTTTTACAACTCAATGTAGTTCCTTCACAAGGTGTTGACACTTTTTTGCTTTAAAAATTTATCTTGGCAACCCTTTTTTGATCACGCTCTTCGAGCATCTATTTTTCGTGTGTTTTTTGTTGCAAAATTTTTTGTTAGCATACTAATTTTTACTTGAATGCCTATTCACAGAAAAGCTGCTATTCGCATTGCTTTGGCTGTCGGGATTTGGCGCTTCACACAGCAAGTGTCTTGAGTCTGGACGAATAAAGCACTTGGAAATCCTATTATTTGCCAAATTTAAATGTCTCAGTGAACTTGGAAGAAATTCAATTGGACCGATTTGTACAATTTCATTCATCGATAAGTCCAGACGTGTCAACCGAGGGCAGCAACACGAAAAACAAGACGGGATTTTCGTCAACTAAATAGGATCCTGTGTAAAATAATTCTGTGTCGTTTGTATTTTTACCTTATTTCCAGATAAGTTCAATGTTCGTAATGCGTTGGAAAAGCTAGTAGCAACATAGGCAGTAGTATCAGCTTCTTCGGTGTCATCGATGTTTGATAATTGAATTTTCTTTTGCCATACATTAATCCTTAATAAATTTTTTTATAATCATACTTTTTGAGGTTGTTTTCGGTAGGAAACTGAGTGATATAGGATGATTCGAAATGGATTATTCGCAATAGATATAACATGAAATTCGCATATTTGACAAAATATGTTCGAATAAAAAGTTCGAATTTTTGCCAAAAATCGAATTTTGGCCAAAAAAAATTTTTTTGTTTTTTTCGAAACCGATGAAAATCGGTTTTGAATAATCAGTTTCAAATCATCCCAGAGTCGACAATGGTTACCCCCTATGAACCCGTTTCTGTTACCTCAAAATTTCCTGATCATCCACATGATTCCTCCTTTGTATAATACGACGTCCGTTCGAGACAGCAGAATTTTCCAGTTTTGCCGGCCTATTTTGCCTTCCGCCCTTCCTTCGATGTTCACTCAAACTCGTCGTGATTTCAATAATCTCGTTATGAGATAAGTTCAAATCTTTCAATACTGGAGCTAGCCATAGGTTTTTCGGTAATGATTTTATTCGATTTCGAGAAACGTTTAAGATTTTTAAAGATGAAAAACTTCGTGAAAACAGCTAAAAAATTTGAACATTGTTTATGGTGGCTCTATGATTTTTCGAATACGAATTTTCGTAAACAAATTTTGCCCACAGACTTTTCGCATTCGAATTTTGGCATGGTGGATTTTCGCAAAACGAATTTTGGTACACGAATTTTCATAAAACAAATTTTGGCACATTCGCTCTAAAAACAGCACTGCGTAGATGTTTTTTATGCATTTCTGAAATTCATTTTCATTTTAAACTAATTTATTGCACAAAATCACGCTTACATCAGCATAAAAAGCATCTGACGCAGTACAGTGCTCCCTCAATATAGTGACACCCCCAGGGGGTGTCACTATATCGAGGGAGCACTGTACAGTGTAATTTGAAAGGATCCTTATATAGCTTTATTGATGCATCCCTGCGTGGTCGTATTGATGGGAAAATAAGGGGGTGTCACTATATCGAGGGAGCACTGTAGTGTTTTAGAGCGAATGTGCCAAAATTCGTTTTGCGAAAATTCATTTTGTGAAAATTCGTTTTGCAAAATTCGTATGCGAAAAATCATAGAGCCTTTATGGTATTGTTCTCTTCAGTCCTACCTGTTCTGGTAGCAAAGAAATATAATTCGATTCAATAGACAGATTTTCCAAGGATGGCATCACAAATTCGGCCGTAGGTATGTCAAAAGAGGAGATAAAATTTTGGCCCAAATCCAAAATCCGTAGAGATGGCATTTGGAAGATAACAGATGGGAAAGCTTTTAGGCGGTTACTTGAAAGGTCTAATCTTGTTATCGCAAACAGAGTTGCTCTAAAAATTTTTGTCAAAAACGAGATGCTGCTGATTTTTGTTGGCCAACATGTTGTATTCCATAGTAAAAACTAGGGTGCACGAGTTACAAATAGTGACAATCCTTGTCACGTGCTATGACTATGCGAATTTGGAGCACGAACATAAATTTTTTATAGTGATTGAAAATACAGGATGAGCCAAAAAACCGTACTTTTGCGTTTTTTGGCAAAAAATTTTCAAAATTTTCTTTTAAAAATCGCATGAAAATACCCCTTATAGGTGATTTTTGAAAAAAAATCATACATGATCAGGAAAGTGTTTTCATGCTCCGAGAATGTTCTGTCAAAATCTGAATTTTTTCCATTTTCGCATCAATACGCTACCCTGAATCAAGGTCAATGTAGCGTTTTCATGCTCCATGAATGCGCGCAATCGATTCCCCGCATAAAATTACCCCTAGTGGGCTGGCTCATCTTTAGAAAAATAAATTTCCGGGTCACAAAAATTTTTAAAAAGGCCATTTTTTGGTCCACCCTGTAATTCTACTACTAGTAAACAAACCTAGAATTTTTCAGCCTTGTATTATATTTAAGAACAGCCGAAGTAAACCATTCGATAGCCACCGTCTCCAAATTCGCATTATGCCAGTTGATTTGACAAGCCGTAGATGGGTATATATTAGCTAAGAGATTTGTATTATTCAGCAAGCCGGCTGCAGTTTTATCAAAAGGCTGTTTATTGACACGATATTCCGAATCAGGGTAACAAAGTTGGCTCAAAAAAGTTGAAATCAGCTCTGGGCTTCCTGTCTAAAACTTTCGAAGATTTAAAAAAATCATTCACTGCTAAATTACCGCTGCTGCAACTGTTAAAGCTTTATTATCATAGTCAAGAGCACCGTGATTCAATAAAAGCCTAACCAAAGTTAGATTCCCAGTACGACAAGCTTCGTAGAGTGCGCCAGAGCCCGTGCAGCGGGCTTCTTCATTCGGCTTTAAGTTCGAGATTTCCACATCAGTCAAAGCGATTGGTAAATTTGGATCAGCTTTATGTTCAAGCAGTAAACTAAACGATTACGTTAAATAAATTCAAGCACAAAAAGTGTGTCGGGGAAATTCTCCGAAGTCAAAATGGAAAAATTCTCCGAATTTGAAAAATCACCGAAGTGAAAATTATCTGAGTAAGAAAAATTGGAACTAGTATCGATTAGATATTCCACTGAACGTGAAATTTTTCGAAAAAAATTTTTTTCTTCATCTGGGATCAGGGGAATAGCTATGGGGGGGGGGAGGGGGAATCCGGGGTGGTTCCCGCTAGGGATGACGCATCTTGGTCCGGACAACAGACGGATATCCGTTTCCGGGCATGAGGTATATAACGGCCGGACAACACGGACAAAACATGGGACAGATAAGACTTGTCCACGAACAACAAATGAGACGGATAAGGCATCACACGGACACGTCTTGACCTTGTTCATCCTGTAGATTGTCCGTCTTGACCGCGGACAAGTCTTGTCCGCCCGTTGCCCGTCTTCTAATTTTGAAATGTTCTTAGCATCCATGCTAATAGACCCAATTTGCAATTTTGGTCGCTGATCCCATCCCTTCTTGCTCACGTATGACTTCGGAGAATTTTCCGACACCCCAAAAAGCTTACCGGACAATCTCTTCATTTCCATTAGCGCAAGAGACCATGAGAGGAGTTCGCCCATTGTTGCTATAAGTATCGGGGATGAAAGGACAATGGGCTGAAGAAATGCTTCCACTTGAATCGAACAGCTCTAGTTGGAACTGAAAATTTTTGTTAGATGGTTTATGTATTTCTATGGAGAACCACTTACACTAATAAGATATCTCACAAGGTCAACATGAGAATCTGCGACGGCCAAAAATAGAGGAGTTCGACCTTCGTTGTCTGTTGAATTCAAGTCGCATACAAACTTATACAATTTATGACCATGGCCGTTTTCGAAAATTTTTAATTCGTTTTCCGGGTAGTCTGATTCCAAAAGTCTGAAAAAACAGAGTTGTGAATCCGCATGCAGCACATTGAACCTACATTCGTACAACCTCAACATTCCCACACCGACAAGCCCAATGTAAGCTTAAACTTCCTTCATTATTTTGAGCATCCATCAAAAATGGAAACCTCTAAAAAAAGAAATATGAACCATGGCGTCCGAAAATGAGACAAAAGAGGTCATTTGACGAGATTTAGAATCAAGATCGATGATCCTAAATCGGCTAGCCGATTCAGGATCGGCTGAAATTCAATATCGGCTACAACATATAAATTAAATTCCGTTCTAGTGCCGATGTTTTTTTTTACATTAATTTGAATTTTCTTCGCCGAACTTTTTTTTCTCATTTTGGAACTCTATAGTACAACGCAGCCAAAACAAACAAAAACAATACCTCAATAACTATTTGTACAGTTTCAGCAACTTGTGAAGAAACTGCGGCATGTAAGATGTTATCACCGCTGGGAGAATATATTATCGTATGGCCGGGGACATTAAGAAGTGCATGAATAATTTCGGTTCGACCATGCTCACAAGAACTAAAAAGATATTTTTGGTACTAATGGTGTATAAAAAACCGGAATTTGAGCGATTTTTTCATGTTTTTTTCGACCCGAAATTTTTTTACAAAAATTATCCTATTAGGGCTAATTTTATGCGGGGGAAAATCGATTGCGCGCATTTCCGAAGCTTGAAAATACTTTCCTGATCCTGATTCAGGTAATCGGGGTGTGTGTATTGATCAAAATTTGATAAAATCAAAAGAAGGATTTAAAGCATCAAATAAGCCCAGGCCATAAAATATACGATTTTCGTATTTTTCAGCTATTTTCGGTAGGAATTCCTACTTTAAAATACGAAAATCGGATATTTCATGGTCTGGGAGGCGTTTTCAAGGTTTTTGATGCGCGCAATCGAATTCTAGCATAAAAATACCCCTAATGAGTCATTTTGGAGAAAAAATTTTTTCCAAATTTTCGCCAAAAAATGACCAAATGGCGATTTTTTTGGAACACCCTGTAAGATCCTATAAATACTAAATTTACATGTACAATGCAGATTTTTCTTCTGGGTGATCTCCATTTAAAATGGTCAATCGACGCTGAACGGGTATAGATGCAAGAATTTCGTTCACACTTTGAATGTCTCCATCTATGCAAGCAGCATATAATTTAGCTCGTTTTTGATTGCATCGACTTTCAAGCTGCTCTGAAGATTTACAACTTTATTAGAAATATTAGGAAAAAAGAAATTGAGGTTAATTCTTGGAGTCTATTGTTGTACTTTGGCAAGTGGATAAGCGACAAGGTACAAAAATAAAGGGCAAAAAACCGACAAGTGAAAAGTTCACTAAAAAACCGACAACTACTCAAACACAATTTTGACAAGTGATAAGTCAAAAGTGACTAATCTCTTTTGCTTAGTCAGTTTTTTCGACAAGTGATAAATGACAAACTTGTCGATGTTTTTAGTAAACTTGTCACTTTTCATGTGCCAACTTGTCGGTTTTTTTCTTTTATTTTTGTAACACAAAATATCATCAAACGGAACATTTACATCCCTACTTGTCACTAATCACTTGTCACGTACAACAATAGACCCTCCGAGTGAAGAATAGGGACCTTGATTGTACTTTACGAATTCTGTTTTTGGTCTCATTTTATGAACATACCAATTGAAACCATCAACAATTCAGCCGTGTCATTAAACCCTCTAATTTGAGCTGATTGTAAGGCTGTATGACCATCTGCATCACAAGCAAACAAATCCGCATTGACATCACCTATTCAAAAATTGTATATTATCTTATATTTCATGTGCTTTTTTTACCTCCAGCATCAATGAGTATCTTAGCGCAAGCGGTATAACCTAAAACTTTTTTTATTCGACAAAAAATAAAAATAAATGCACCTCTTTCGGCGGCTAAATGTAGGGGCATACGGCCGCTGGCATCTTTGCAATTCACTAACTCAGGTGTAGCTTGCAACAATTCCTTGAGCAACTCTCCATTATTATACAAAACGGCCTAAAATTGGAAGGCATCTATGTAAAATTACAACTTTAAAGCAGCAACACCTGAAACACAAGCTCGGCCGAGTCTTCTACATTAGTACCCATCACCAATAATTGTTTACATTTCAACTCTATTTAATAAAATTGATGAAAATAACGGCAATAGGAAGGATTGTACCGCTGCACGGTTTTTTGTTGGATTTTTTCGCACGGAAATTCCGCACATTTTTGAATATTGGACATACAGGGGAAGGGGAGGGTGCCACCCCCCTGATCGACTCAATCAAAATTTAAAATTTTTTGTATCATGGGGTTTTCGACACGGAGAGCTCGAATATGAGGGAATTTTTTAATTTTAACCACTGGAAGTCACCCATAGAAAACTAGAACAACCCAATACATGTGCAGAATTTCCATGCGAATTCAATTTGTGCGGTGCATTTTCCTTTCTATTGCCAAAATAACAATTGAAAAATAGTTCAATGTATTAACATGTAAAAACCTCAAATTCGATGGAAAAAAAACGAATAACTTTATTTTTAAAAATATAACAACATCCAACAAAAATTATATATTTTCCAATCAACATGAATTGAAACATTTATTCTGCTCCTTCTTCCTTCATTTCAACGTCTTCGATTACCAAGTCATCTAACATTTCTTGTAGAGTCGGACCTTCAGGTAATTCTTCATCATCATCTGGACGTTCTACGGCCATTTTTTGCTTGTCCAAATAGATGTTAATTTTTTCACGCAAAATTGGATCTTCTTCAATGTCTTCCATAAAGCCCTACATATGAAACTTTAGTTTAATGCCATAAAAGATTAACATACCATAAATTCGTTCTCCATACTAGCAGTTTCAACTTGATCGACGAGTCGTTTCAGCTTCCACTGTCGTTTACGAGCTCGTAATTCTCGATCAAATGACTTTCGAATAAGGACTACATCTGGAACTTTATCAGTACTTATAGTATCAAACGTAGTGTTATTCAAATTGCTGTTGATCAAATCATAACCTGAAAAAATTTTCGGATAAGAATGAAAATAAAAAGGCACTTATAGTCCGTTTCAGCTTCAGCTATAAAAAAAGCTGGACCCCAAATTCAAAATCCGAAGTCGGCATCCCGTCCGATCTGGCAAGTTAAGCAACGTTGGGCCGAATGGGCTAAGTTCGATCCCCACCCGCTCCTTAGTGTCCAAATTCGATAAAAGTTTTTGCATATGTGTATTTTTATATAAGGGACACGTTGTAAAGTTATTTTTAAAAAAAAAACTTATGAAAACGCTATTTTTGACCAAAAATTTTTACGAAATTAGGTTTTTTGATCTCCACAGGGGGCATTCCTGAATAAATATCACACAAAAATACCTAAAACTGTATCGCCAGGATGAAGGAATCGACCCAAATGTGTACGGCAACTCAGAGTTTGTGCATTCGATTGTCCAACTTGATTACTACGGACAAGCCAAATATCCGCGAGATCGTGTTTCGTTGATACATGACCATGGCCGACAGGGCGCTGAATATGAGTTACTGGTTCAACCTCTAACACATAGAATTCAACTAGCTGTTTTGGTTGGCATAAAATTTCGAATGGCTCTTTCCAGTATTGAATACTAAAATATAAGCAAAATGAGAAATCACATCAAATTTTTAAAATTTAAAAAAAGGCTTACGCCATGCGTGTGCAAGGATGGGCAAACTACTTACTCATCGGCCCAAAATTAAGGAGACCCCCTCATTCGGCCTGCCGGAGGAGGACCCCCTCGACGTGCGGAGTGCGTCGATCAAAAAAGGTCGACAAAAAATTTTAAGGACGCTCCCTCCCCTCACATTGCCTATGTGTGGCTTACGCTGGAATATCATGAGTTTGAAGAGTAGCCGGGTCGATCAGCGAAATCACATTCGTTACTCGTAGACACACCACAAACTGATTAAGATTTCCAAAGGATTGAGCCAGCTTCTTCGGCAAACAAATCAGAGCATCACGTGTAATCGGAGCTAAGAATTTGGTACTAGTTCGGAACAGAGAACGCACTTTTCGAAAAAAATTTTTTGAAAATAACCATTTAAGGATAATTTTATGCGTTGAATTCAAAAATCGCACTCCCGAAGGCTGAAAATGGTTCCTTGGTTATGTTATGAGATTAATAGGCATGTAAAACTTGTTAAAAATGTGACCGTTGGAATAAGAAAAGTGATTCACATGGGTAAAAAGCTTCGACTTGGGGCCAGAAGTTGTAAAAGAACGGTCGCACTCGTCAAAACTCATATTTATATGGTTTTACTTTGTTATGCATCCCTGCGTGGTCGTATTGGCGGGAAACTACACCCCTGCGAAACATGTGAACTTGATGTGACTCATCTTATTTTTTAGATCACAGGAAGCATTTTCAGCCTTCGGGAGTGCGATTTTTGAATTTTTTACTCCCTAAAATGGTCATTTTCAAAAATTTTTTTCGAAAAGTGCGCCCTCTGTTCCGAACTAGTACCAAGAATTTTTTTAACAGTTAAAGAACGACACACAAAAAATGGTGACCAAGATTCTTACCTATATCAATACAGAAGGTGTGCTTATAATCATACACGTTGTTTTTTGTATCGTGTGTAACAAGTGTCTAAAATTTTCAGGTAAGAAAAGTAAAAAACAACTTGCGGTACTATTTCGGAATTGAGGACCAAAATCATGGGAAAATGAAATTTCCATGATTTTGGTTCTCTATTCCAAAATAGATCCCAACTTGCCTGTGAAGTTTGATACTTGCAAGGCAAAATTGTGTTGATAAAGTCGACCAATTTTCTAGCATCTTGTTGCTTGGCATAATAAAAATCTATTCCAGTGGGTGATGGCTTGATAGTGGTCGTGTTCGAATGGGCATTATGTTTCAGCAAAAGTTGTTCCAGGTAGAAAAGTGTCTTTTTAAAGTCGCATTTTTGTCTGACTTGGACACAAGCACGCCAATAATCCTTGGCTTCAATACGACGGCATTCATCACACATCTAAAAAATATATATAATCAGTATCGTAGGTACAGTAAAATATACGCAATTTTTTATTGAAAAAATGTATAATCATTTCTTCTCACGGTGTAAACACAAACGAATTTACCTGATTATAAATGGTAAATTCGACTACTAATGACTGCTGAAGTATCGCTCCGCTAAAGACTTCTTTTTGAATGGTAAGCTTAACTTTGACACGCTTCGAATGTGGTTCTGTCCAAATGAATGAAGCATCAACAAGACGAACTTTGGTCATAGTAGCCTTGAGTCTTTTAAGGCATAGAGAAAGCAGCTCTTTTGATTCAAGTTTAGCATTCATCCAACCATTCGGTGGAACAAAGAACCTTTCGCAGAATCGACACATATATAACTGACCTAAAATATTTTTTAAATGACTAGATTTTGAGACAAAACTCAAGCCTAAAGCTGGATTTATACTTCCGTCGCGATAGTGCATTTTTGTGCCGCGCAACACGTCGCGAGTTGGTGTTTATAGTTCATTTTGCGACAGTGTTTATAGTCCGGTCGCGTAACGGACAGATCACAAAAAACTCTGTTTTTCATGATTTCGGGCTATTTTTGGCCCAAAAATATTTTTCCTGCATCAATATGACTATTTATTGAACCTGAGATGAAATTGAATGATTTTTGATAAAAATTGAAAATACATAATTAAAAAAAGTTTTTTTTTCGAAAATTTATTTTTAACCCAATTTTAAACATATAAAAATGAATTTCTAGACAAAATTTTTTCAATTTTTGCCACCACTCGGCCTTGAGCCGCAACGTCGCATGATCAGCACTTGCGACACGTCAAGCGACACAACTATAAACATGGGAAAAAATTTTCTCGCTATAAACGCAATTGCCTTACGAATGTCGTGGCGGAAGTATAAATGCTCAGTAACAATTTTTATCCAAAACTTAAAAATATATCAATCTTATGAAAAGTATTCAATATCATTTCCCCTCTATTTCAAATGTTAAAAATCTTCATAAACTTACTTTGCTTAGGAACTCCTTCAGTAATATCAACCTTTGAACGAATACATCCGGCGCACATATTTGCCGGATTTGGTGGAATTGCTACGCCACATTCACAACAAGCAATCAGTCCTTCCGTAGTTTCCGTTTTAATAAGAGCTTCCATATTTCCTAATTTTCGGTATTTCATTAAACGTTATTGGTGGATCAAGTCGTTCGGGGACATCCGTCAGCAACTTCGGGACATAGGGTCAAACAACTTCGATGACATAGTATGTTTTGTTTTACGAGAATGCTTTTAAACTCTCCTCGTGAAATCCAACAAAACACACTATGTTCTCCCGAAGTTGTTGAGGGCCGCCACTAATACGTTCGGAAATTTTTGACTTCACTAATTTATCACTAATAACATCACTAATTTCGTTCGGACGCGTTCGGACACATCACTAATAGGCGTTCGGAAACTTTCAGACGCATTCAGAAATGTTCAGACGCGTTCGGAAATGTTCGGACGAGTGCCCGAACGCCTTAGTGATGTTTCCAAACGCAATTAGTGAACTAAAGTCCGTTCGGGAGCCGTCCGAACGTATTCTGACCCTATCCCCGAAGTTGTTGATGAATGTCCCCGAACGACTTGACCTACCAATACTAACAGGGGCAAGGAGACATTTTCCAAGTTAGCCTCAAGGCATGTTTTTTCGGGGCTAATTGCCCCGTGGGTACAAAAAACATACCCACGGGGCAAATAGCCCCGAAAAAATATGCCTTAAGGCTAACTTGGGAAATGTACCCTTGCCCTAACAGGGAGTAAAAAAGTTATAGTTTTTGACAAAAATTAGAGAATTCAAGATGAAAAGTTGGTCGTTTGACGTTTCGGAACTTGAATTTTTTAACAATTCGAAACCGTGATAACTTTTCGAAAATTTGAAGCTAAAATAGGGTAATTCAGGATCAAGAAAGCGTTTTCATGTTTGGGGAGTGCGCGAAATCGATTCCCCGCATAAAATTACTCCTATATGAGTAATTTAAATTTTTCGGGTCCCCAAAATAAAAATTTTTTCTGGACCAAAATTTTTTCTAAAAATTACCCATGGTGTAATGTTATGCGGGGAATCGATTGTGCGCATTTCCGAAGCATGAAAACGCTTCCTTGACCTGGTTCAGGGAAATAACTGTTTTTTATTGAAGCGAAAATCGACAAATTTTGGGTTTCCTGCTTCAAAATCATCTTCTTGGAGGTAATGTTATGTGGGAATCGATTGCGCGCATTCTCCAAGCATGAAAATGCTTCCTTGATCCTGAATTACCCTATTTTCACTTCAAAGGGTCATGTGATGTTTCGAAACTTTTATATGTTTTTGAGGATTTCTCCGGAAATACAAAGCCAATCCTGATAGTTTTGGTGTCGCTAGAAAGCTGGATATCGTAGTAATCGAATGACATCAAAATCATGCCATAACTCTTTCTGGTTATTGCATAATTAGTAAAAAATGTCGACTTTTTCTACTAATTATACAATAATTACTCAACCATAAAGAGTTATGGCATGATTTTGGTGTCATTCGATTGCTACGATATCCAGCTTTCTAGCGACACCAAAACTATCAGGATTGACTCTGCATTTCCGGAGAAATCCTCAAAAACATATAAAAGTTTCGAAACATCACATGACCCTTCAAAGTTTGGAAAATGTCAACTTTGATGATTTTTTAAACACCATAATCGTTCGAAACGTCAAACGACCGAAAAGTTCCAGAGCAACACGTAAGATCTTAGAGGCTGCTCAGTAACTTTCACCTTGAGTCCTCTCTATCTTTTGTCAAAATTCACCTAACTTTTTCACCCCTGATAAATATTTAATAACATCTTTTTGATTTTTTTAAACAATAAATTAGTTTTTTAATGGAAAAATATTTTTTCTATAAAATCTTTCATAGGTCGTTAGATTTGGCAAAATGTTTCAAATCCGCGAATTTTAAATATAGAATAAATTTGTTTAGAGTGTCATGTGATCAGTGTTTTCCGGCAGTAGGTCAGTTGACAACGGACATTTGCCAACAGATGCTCTAGGACATTTCTCAACGGCAGGGATACCAAGAATATTTGTTCAAAATCAGAAAATCTGACTTCAACAATAAGATTTTAGGAGCAAAAATCAGCAAAATGCTGCTAATTTTCCATTATATTTCATAAATTTGACAAAATTTTGCATCTCAACAATCAGAATTGACATTGAAAAATCAGCATTTTGCCAGATTTGACATCTCAACATCAGTACTTTTCTGAAAACGTCAGCAGACTTGGCACCCCTGCTCAACGAACTTTTCTCAGGGTCTGCGCTATCCAACGCTAATTGTCGAAAATAAACACTATCTGTCTCCTTTTGGATCTGCACGATTTTGTACCCCTGCCTTCTCGAAGTGTTTTCTCCGCCAAAACTTGTTCAGATTCAGTTCGGAACGGCTCAAATCGCTCGGATTCATGTTCCCCGTATGGAAAAACCATATTACAATCGAAAAATTTTCATTTGCCGCAGGACTTTTTGAAAAATTCTGGGGTAGGTCAGGAAAATTTTTTTAGCTCTTGAAACCTTCACCAATCAATTTCTCGGTTATAAAAACCTCCTATATACGCGAGAAATGTAGTTTTCGTGTTGATTTGAAAAAGTTAGGCTACTTTTTCCCCAGGAGCCCAGATTTTTAGATCAAAAAAACACACGCAAAATGGTTTTTTCGGCCCATAAAATTTTTTCGAAAATTTCACTTTTAAAGTCTAAGTGCCCAATTTGGCACAAAATTTCCCATTTTGATAAAATTTGGCTTAGCCGATCGCTCCCCACACCCAAAAATTTTGTTACGCCATCCTCCAATCTAGATAAAGGGCGACATAATCATTTGTATTGTTATAAATTATATATAGATTTTTATTAAATGTTTTACAGTTATACTTTATTGACCGGATATAGATGAAAGTAGAGAACGAATTTGAATGAGAATAAAAAATATATTACTACATATAATACTTACAACGCAAAAACAATAAAGGAAAATATATATTTTAGCCGTGCTAAACAAAAAATATAGGATACGAATGACAAGCATATTTTGGAAGTTGAAAAAAAGCGGAATTATGAGAAACTTGTGCAGACATTTGGAGGTGCACCCATTTGCGAAAGCACACGATCTAGCCATAATAAAGGACCATTCAAGTGTGCTTCTATCCAGCAGGGTGTACTTGTCACACTTTGACGGCGATATTCTGAACCCCAACCTTTCACAAAAGACATGCGGATTGTGCACATTCGAGTCAAAGAATATGTTGCTTCGAAGCCTTCTTTGACACTGGCTGCGAGAAGTTGTGCAAATTCGGCCATGTTGAAGATTTTTAAATTGCAATCTAAATCAAGTTTCATTGTAAAAGTGACCTATACTAGTTTTAGACATACTGTCACGACCCGAAAATCATGGGATCCTGTCTCGAAATTCGATCCCGAACCTCAAACCCCATCCCGAGTCGGGATAAATTTACACCCCTAAAATGGGTAAAAAGTAGGGCATGGAATGGGTCTGATTTATCAAAAATGTTCTGATTTTGGGCAGTATAATTTAGTAAAAATCTGATTTTTTGACACTTTTTTCTTTTTCTCAGCTGTCAATTTCCGAATGAGCAAGGTTCGGGGATTCAGAAGTTTATTCAATAACATAAAAAAATACAAAATCCCGCCAAGGTGCATCACGAAAAATCCCATGAGGTCGATCCCAAACCCGGGATCTAACACTAATTTCTACAACATACGTGGTGGAACTTTACAAACTGTAGCAGGATGCCAACCGTGACGATTTGCACTATTAGGACTTTGAATAAAAATGGCTGAATCACTCAAACTTTCACAGAAAACTTCACCACCAATATAATAAAGTCTTGCGCCTTTTCCTAAAAAACATATAAAAATGATTGAAAAATGGAAGCAAAAGATACCAATATTTTTACGAGCTTCAATAACAGCAGGGCTTCGATTGATATTCGAAAGTTGTCCTAGACAAAAACGTTCTTCATCAGTTGGAGATGTATAGCCATCAATAATTAAGGACGGTTTTGATGCATGAAATGGTTCTCCAACACGTTGATTCAGCTCATAATATGTAATGGTACACCAGAAAGGGGGTTCTTGGTACTCGATACTTACGACATCAACTAAAAATCAAACGTGGTTATGCAACAAAAAAAATCAATAATTACATGGACTCCTCGCGATAGAGATTACACTAGTAGGACTGCTCATATCCATATCATAATCTTCACTGAGATATCCTGTTGGAGATGCCGTATTCGAGGTGGTTGGAGAAAGCGCAATTCCAGACGATGACGACTGTTCATCTTGTAATTCAAATTGGAGACACTGTTCATAACTTATAGTCATATTGGGAACACCATTTGGACAAAGCTGTAAAAAAAGTTGTTACAACCTCATTCCCCACTGAAATTAGTGATTTTCAAAGTAATGAGGGTAAGTGTGATAACGGTATCACCCCATGTGATAACATTATCATTTATCACATGGTCCACGACACAAGCACGTGATAATGTTATCACATGGGATGATAACGTTATCACGTGTTTGTGTCGTGGACCATGTGACACTTTCACATTAACTAAAGAGAAATCGCGAACACATCTAAGAAAGGCAGCAGGCGCGAAAATTACCCATTTTCAACACGAGGGGGTAATAACGAAAAATAACGAAACCGTTCGAGGCCGGTTATAGGAATCGGTACAATTTAAGCCCTTTAACGTAAGTGATAATGTTATCACAAAAATCGTTATCACTGTTACACAAAATGCGTTATCTTATCGCTTTTAGCACACCCCTTTTTTATCATTATCATTTTGAACATCACTCTAACTGAAATTACCATATCGGTATCCATGGCATTGACAATGGAAAAATCTTTCGGACATTCGTATTTATTTCTTGGCACCCAAACACGTGGTAATCCTAAAACTTGAATATTTGCAAAAATTAAATTAAATATAAAAATTTACTTGGTGCTTCAATTTTTTCATAATGATATGGGTTAATGCAAATTTGATCCATTCGACGTGATTTGTTAAATGGATGCATACAATGTGGTAGAGGTCGGAGTTGATGGTGTGTTAAAAGATCAGGATAACGCCACAACTTGCAATAAGTAACATGAGGGAAAGTTTTCATTTGTCCGCCATACATAGTTCGTTCCTCAGATGGACTAAAACAAAAAGAGTAGGTAAAAAGTATATATTGAGTTGATCAAAAAGTTTTGCGACTTCGTACATGATTTCGGTTTTTTAAAGTCCACCCTGTACCTCATTTTTTAAGGTCGTTTTTTAAAATATGACGGTCTCTAATTATATAACAAAGAAATTTACTTACACTATATAAAGCACACAATTTGTTGAAGGATCTTCACTCGAGATAGCTCTTTCAAGCTCTTCTAAAGCCTTTCCTTTCCGTAAAACTTTGACTAAGTTCTTCAATGCTTTCTCAGTCCATTTATCATCCAACTGAAAATTTACAAAAATCAAAATTATTTCAAAGAAAAAAACCTTTTTATAACCATCACTGTCGGCATTACATCGCATCAAAGCAACAAGGCTTTTAACCGTTTGTGAACCATTATCAAATAGATACTTCATTTTTANTTTTACAATTCTTCGTAAAAGTATGAGAATGAACCTAAAAATGAGAATGAAAACATAGAGTTTGGATCTAAATCAGGGATGCCAAGTCAGGAAGAATGAAAATAAGGACATTTTTTACAAAAAATAGGTAAAAAAATAAGATTTTTCTCATAAAAAGATTTTCTAATAAAATTTGTTAAAAATAAGATTTAGACTCTCAAAATAAGGACAAATCTTATAAGAACACTTGGCATCCCTGATTTAAATCCATCGAGTTATGACTGTTTGTGCCAGTAACCGAATAAACACTGCTAAAAAGATGAATTATTTCATGCTTATTTGTATGGAATGGCACAAGAATTAAGGGATAAGTTGCTAACAACTTTTAAAACGCAAAATTTTTTTTGAAGAAAAACGCATCATCGATGATAGCCGCTGGAAAAAGAGTCTGTCTGTTTTCAAGAAAAGAAACTATGATAGTCAGATACCTCCGATAACTAGATGCTATTCCTCACCAAGGCAACGAAAATGCAATGGCCAATCAACAAAGTCTGGGAGAGAATCGTTGTTCGCTACTCTATTTCGACGAAAAAGTGACTAGACAACCAACCAGCCGAGCCATGCGCACATATACTATCTAATAATCAATACTAGAAAAACAAACGAGAGAGCAGAAAAAAGTATTTAGACCTGAAAAGACAGCAGTTGAGAAAAATACGATGTCTAGAGAAAAGAATATGTGGCTGTGAAATGAGAAAAGCAGAGTGAAGCGAGTGATTTTATTTACACAATGGAGTTATATAGGATTTCGAGCTAGTTTTTAAAATATAACGATTATTAGAAGTTTGTACAACTAGTCAGGGCGATCAGATCTACTTAAATTTAAGTAATTTTACTTCAAGTTGACTCTAAAATCTTCAATAATGTAAGTACTGAATTTTTACTTAAAGGGGGGCGTGTGAATCCTGTCCATATCGGGTCAAAAAAAATTTCTTGATTTTTTCGAACGAAATTCACCCTTTATGGGGTTTTTTCATGCGAGAAACACGATTTTGATGTTATTTGCGCATTTTAACGGTTCCTTTATGATGAAATCGGCACTTAGAAGACATCTTCATAAGATTTTATGCTCAAATTATTGATAATTTTATTCTTCCACGCTATCATCATCAGATATTTCATAATCAGTTTCAATTTACAGCGCTTCATCAAGTCGATCAGTAAGAATATCAACTATTTCATCATCTAGATC
>OZJO01001539.1:0-37628 GCA_900406225.1 Acrobeloides nanus
CGGTTTTTTTTATTTTTTCGGTAAGAGCAACAGAAAAAATGAAATGGAAGGCTTTTCCTCGAAAAAATTTTAAAAAATTTTTTAGGTCGGTTTTTGCGCCTTCACAAGCACAAAAACCGATCTAAAAATTTTTTAAAAATTTTTTCGAGGAAAAGCCTTCCATTTCATTTTTTCTGTTGCTCTTACCGAAAAAATAAAAAAAACCGCATCGGAAAACTCGTTACCGTTTAATAGTTATTATCGCTTGAAGTTGGGCGTCAGACTTTTGTCCTATTCGAACACATGTGCCAGTGGGTGATGGTGGTCATGTGATGTTGCGAAACTTGACATTTCGAAACCGCGTTGATGTTTCGAAACTTAATGAAAAATTTATTGGTTGGTCGTTGATTGCCAGACCGCCCGATCTGGCAAGTTAAGCAACGTTGGGCCCTCAGGTTCGATCCCCGAAGGGTAAAATGTTGAAAATTAAAAATTTTTTATCAGACCTAAATTCGACCTCGTAGAATGTTTTCCTATTTTTGCTTCCATTAAAAAATTTTTTTTTCTATGCCTGAAAATTGACTTAAAAAATTTTTACATAAAAATCTCGATTTGTGATCTCGGTCATTTTGTTGACATTTTTAACCACATTTTCTGGCACTAGGCCCCTCGTTATGGTTACGGGCGCTCGTTACCGAGTACACTCATCACGGCCACTCGTTACAGCCTCTCGTTACAGTAACGCTAAAAATTAAATTTTTTCATACACAAAAATTGAAAAAAGTTGTTTATGATTTCCCCCTCCCCCATTTGTGAAATCCTGGCACGCCCCTGACAGGTTGTAACAAGCGATTTCTGTAACGAGAGGCCGTAACAAATGGTCGTGAATTCGCGTCGTAACGAGGGGCCTAATGCCCATTTTCTTGAAGAATCGACTATGGAAACTCCAAATCTGAACGAGTTTTTTGGATTTTAATAGAAGTTTGACTGTATCTAAAAAAGTTTCGAAATATCAACTTTTCTTATTTTTAAAAAATCTATAATCGTTTCGAAATATCAAGTTTCGAAACATCAACTGACCGTGATGGCACCTTTTCGCTTCCTGGTCCGATCAGGCCACGGTCTGACTGGCCCGGGTTTTTGAAGATTTTGCAATTTTTTCGAATTTTTAATTTTTGATGAATTGAAATTTCCCCGACGCCGGAAATTTTTAAGGTCGCGGCCCAGGACGCCAGTTAAAAAGTCTAGTGGCGACCATAATCGATTGAGTGAAAGAAAATTTTTGTTTGAAATTCATGTGCCTTTTTTTAAGGCTAGGCACACAAAATGCTTTTGATATGATAAATCGATACATTGTACGTAAAAATTGGTAATTTCTTGAAAAATGCATTTTTTACACTCAAACCCCTTTAATATGTTTAATATGATTGCTGAATTTTTTACATGTAACCGCAATGAAAAAAATTTTCTAACCATGGAATATATTTTTTCACAGGCAAAATCAAATCGACTCAGGTGGGATTCGAACCCAAGATCCTTAAACTCGTATCTTGGAGCACTACCACTGAGCCAAGCTCACGATAAAAATGGGATTTTTAATTTTGCTTATAATTTAACAATGAATTTTTTCTTTTTATAAATAACAACTTTTTTCAAAAAAATTTTTTTGAATGTTGCTCACAAGGAACCATCTCCAACTGTCAGGACATATGTCAACATGAATTTGATGTTAAAGAGCATCAAAAAACTAATAAACTCCTTTTCTATTATCAATGACAATTCATATTGAAATTAAAATAAAAAAGTTGAATTCTCAGTAAAGATCTTATTATGCAATTTCTTCAAAAAGATCTGATTGTTGCTATTAGTTCAAAAATACTTTAATTTCGAAACGAAAGTGCTAAAATTCGAATATTTCATCAAAAAATAGTACGACAGAGAAATTATAGCAATCAAAAAACATCTATTACTGCTTCTTTGATTATTCTGCTTTCTTTAATAAATAAAATCTTGTATTCTCACTTTTAGTTAAACTTTAATCATGGAGCCAGAAGATGAATATCGAATTGATGAGCCATTGGCTGATGATTTTGATATGATAAATCAACATTTATTAGAAGAGGATATTGGCGGTGAAGGTAGGGAAATATTTTTCGTGGGCAGTAGTATATCCAGGATTTTGATTTTTTCGATTTCGGGGGTACAAAAATTGAAAACTGCGTCAAAAATTGGAAAATTTTTCAAAAATTTTTTTGCGAAATCCCAAAAACCTCATTTTTTCAATGAAATTTTTCGAATTTTTCATTATTTATATATTTTTTTATGAAGAAATTTTTCGGTTCTGCGGCCGCATCCTCCCTGAGATATGCTACTGTTTGTGGGAATTTGCGAGAATTTTCTTTAATTTTACCTATTGTATATAGAAAAGTCGCCAGCTCCAGATATTGTAAAAGTTAACTCGACAAAACTTGACTTGGATTCCCTTTCGCAAAACTATACCGATTATGGGCTGATGAAGCGCTTGGTTTTTATTGCTGACGTTTGTCCGCCGTTGCAGTATGAAGCACTTGGCATGTTAGCCAACTATATCATTAAGGTAAGACACGTGATTTTTCAAAATTTCACATATCCTCTTAATAGAATACGCAAAATGTGGCCATGTTGGTGAGCACCTATCAGAAGTTTGATAAAGCCAAGTTAACCTCCGGTAACAATCAAGCTAACGCAGAAACTATGCCACCAATTGATAATTCATGGATTGAAACGACTACAACAAAAGCTACGTCACAATTAGAATCTCTGCTTGCTGAATCGAAGCGCCAAAAAGATGAAGGTGTTAAGGTGTGTACTGAAGATATTGGAAGACGTTGAGCTTGGCCAATAGTGATGCGAAAATCTTCAAAAATTGAAAATTGCGGTTTTGATGCAGTTTTCAATTTTTTTCATTTTCGAAAAAATCTACAATACCAAGTTTCAATATCCGCATCACTATTGGGCAGTTATTATATTTTTACTACTTTTTTGCATTTTTTACGTTTTAGGAATCGATTCGACGTTCTATGGAAGAGGTTTTTCATCAGCATGTTCAAATGGGAAATCTTCAAGAGGCATTGAAACTTTATGGTCGTGGAATGCGAGAATATTGTACAGCACCTAATTATGTTATTCAGGTATTGTGTTTTTTGTTTAAACTTTTTAAAAAAACGATACTAGTGTGAAACAGGGACTCCCCTTCCCCAAAAGTTTTTCAAAAATACATTTTCTGGGGCTTGGAATGTCCATTTCGACAAGCTCGGCGATAGCAGTAGATTCATCTTTTTTCTGTCGCCGTTGCCCTGTGATTTTCGAAATTTACGTATAAAATTATTCTTAAAGGGATACAGGGCTAACTTTAAAAAACCATAATTTTGCCATTTTTCGACGAAAAAATTTGCGAAAAATTTGTTTCAAAAAGTGATCTTTTAGGAATAATTTTATGCGAGAAATTGATTGCGCGCATTGAAAAATTCTGAAAATGCTAACTTAGCCATGAAATTGTCATTTGAATTTTTTCTCCAAAAAACGGCAAAATTCCGATTTTTTAAAGTCCACCATGTATTTAATTTTTTGAGTGGGTGATCCCCTGTTTCACAGCACACCAACTTTATCTTTTAGATGCTCCTTAACTGGATCAACGTGACGATATATGCAGATCAGTGGAATAAATTGGATATTTTGCTACCCCAGGCTGAACGCGCAATTGCCGAGGCACAAGAACGAGAATCCATCGGTGCAACTTCGACTAGTCGACCGAGCATGGCTGCTCTACCAGCCAAAATTAATGCCGCAAAGACATATAAAGAGCTCATACAAAGTTCAAAGGCCAAGGTTTTTGCTGTTACTGGCCTTTATCGAATGCATGGACGAAATTATAAAAGTGCTGCTGATAGTTTTATTCAGGTGTGTTTGTTAAAATTTTAAATCCAATTAAAAACTTGTCAAAAATTCGAAAAATTCAGGGTGAGCCAAAAAAAACGTACTTTAGCTTTTTTGGCGAAAAATGTTCAAAATTTTTTTAAAAAATCGTCTATAAGTGGTATTTTCATGCGAGAAAGCGTGCAATCGATTTCTCACATGAAAATACCCCTTATAGATGATTTTTAAAAATTTTAAAATAAAACGCAAATGTACGGTTTTTTGGCTTATCCTGTATAGTCAGGAGTGTCTTTTTTTTGAATTTTCTGAGTATTCAGCAATAAAACATGTTTTCCAGGAACAATTTTTGTTGATGAAAAAAATAATATTATTTTTTTTATCTAAATTAACTATTTTTCATCAAATTTGCCTAAAGTTTGCAATTTTTAACCAACAATGTCCAAATTTTCACCAAAAATCGAATTTTTCTTTGCATTTTCAGCTTAATGACAAGCATATTTAAAAAATTTTTGCCCCAGTATGCTCTCTGAATCACTCTCTGAATGCTGTCTTAAATGAAATTTTTTAGGTTGATCTGGATGCATTGAATTATCCTCAACTTTTATCTTCCAACGATGTCGCAATTTATGGAACGCTGTGTGCTTTGGCCACTTTTGATCGTAACGAGCTGAAGGAACGAGTCTTGGGTAGTACGCTCTTTCGAAAATTTCTCGAATCTGAGCCAAAACTGGTGGAACTTTTGCAAAAATTCTGTAAAAGTGCTTTCGGAACTTGTTTGGATATTCTCGAAGAGCTTCGTGATCAGGTTTGTTAATACTAATACAAGGGTGGTGGCTAGTGATGCTTCGAAATTTATTACATTTTCAAAACATGTAACATGTTTTTTTAAAATTCTACGGAACTTGTTTCACTTATGGGTTACTATTATTGGCCTGGGATTAAGTAATTTTTTTAGCTATTGTGTGTAACAAGTTGTTTGGAAAATGTTCGAGAAAAATCAACATGTTTAACAAGTTTCAAGGATGTTACATGTTTTAAACTTGTTAAACATTTTGATTTTTCTCGAAACTTTCCAAACAACTTGTTACACACGATAGCTAAAAAAAGTTACTTAATCCGAGAGGCCAATAATAATCACCCACAGTGAAACAAGTTTCATAGAATTTCAAAAAACATGTTATTTGTTTTGAAACATGTAACAGATTTTGAAGCATCACTAGGTAGGTGGTGGACCAGAAAAAGTGCACTTGTTGAAATTTTATGTTTGAACAAAATTTGAATTTTTTCGAGTAAAATTTTGTCTTTTAGCCTGATTCTTGTTTTTAAACATAGAAAATCAAATTCTCTACGTTAAAAAAGAATTAGTTCAAAAGACAATATTTTTCTCGAGAAAATGCATTTTTTTCTTTTTGCGAACACAAAATCTCAAAAAATGTGCCATTTTTTCTGGGCGACGTGTATTTTTTGATTTACAAATTTTTAGCTCTTGCTCAACATGTATTTGGCGCCGCATTTGGACGATCTATATTCTCTGATTCGTAGACGCGCGATTATTCAATACTGTGCTCCATATGTAACCACGGATATTCGTATTATGGCAGGAGTATTTCGAACATCTGCTGAAGAGGTGAGCTGCTTACAGGATGAGCAAAAAAACATACTTATGTGTTTTTTGGCGAAAAATTTTCAAAAATCACCTACAAGCAGGACTCGAAATGGGTCTGATTTATCAGAAATGTTCTGATTTTGGGCAGTATAATCTAATGAAAATCTGATTTTTAGACTTTTTTTTCTGATTTTCATTTGTTTTCATTCCGAGCCCTGCCTATAAAGGGGTATTTTCATGCGATTTTTGAAAAAAAATTTTTGCCAAAAAACGCAAAAGTACGGTTGTTTTTTGGCTCATCTTGTGTAGTTTGATTCAATAAACTCAGTTTATTTTTAGCTAGAAGAAGAGCTAGTCAAATTGATCGAGTTGGGTTCGTTATCTGCTAGAATTGATTCTTTCAATAAAATTCTGCATGCTCGCTCGACTGATCAGCGAGCGGAGATTTACCAAAAGTATGATTTTTCAGATGTAATTCTTACTTGAATTTTATTTTAGAATTATAACACTTCGAAAGTCGCTAGATGAGAGAGCTTACGGCATCTTGCTTAGAGCTGCGCTTCAACAGAATAAGATTATTGTTGGACATGGAGATCCGGTTGGAAAAGGCCAGGGACGTCGACGCCCTGCGACTCATAATTTGGATGACAGTGATGAATCGACGCCACATGACGTTTTTATGGGTAAATTTTTTGATCTATAAAAACAGCACATGTAATTTGGATGTTAATTTATATTGAGATTGTTGACACAGTATGACTATTTTAGTATTTAAATTTTTACACACTTTGCTATTTTTCCTAATTTTTTTCTCTCTGCCTTAACTTTTTATGTTATCTTTTTAGAGGAGATTTGAAATTTCTATGCATGTATCACACTTCGTGAATATGAAAATCGCTTGCTTTGATATGATTTTGTGTGTTATTTGTTGAAAAATTCCATAAATTACGCTTTCATCTACATTTAAAATCACATGAATAATGTGCACTAGAGATGGGATTTGTCCGGGAAAACCAATTTTTTCAGAAAACCCGTTTTTCTCAGATTTTTCGTAAAAATCTCTTTTCACTTCCGGAAAAATTGATTTATAAGCACGAAAATGTAAAATTTTTTCCATACGAGATTATAAAACGAAGTCACGCCAGGGTCAAAAATCGGAAAATTTTTTCTAATTAAAAAAAAGACATTTAAGGGTAATTTTATGTCGAAAAATAGATTGCACGTATTCCCGAAGCGTGAAAACCTTTTGTTTAACCCTTAAAAATTGAAAAATACTTATTTTTAAATGTGAAAATTTGGGTAAAAATATGTATTTTTCAATTTTTAAGGATTAAACAAAGGTTTTCACGCTTTGGGAATGCGTACAATCGATTTGTCGCATAAAATTATCCCTAAATATATCATTTTTTTAATGTTAGAAAATTTTTTTCCGATTTTGGGGATGACCTCCGGGCCCCTGATCTAAAATTGCTCCAGATATTTTTCAATATTCCCAGATTTTCCGTAAAAAGCTGGAAAAAGCCCATCTCGAATGTGCACATGATTTCATTGTAATATTTTTTTTATCTAGAAGTAATTTATGGATAGGCTCTATTTTATACATTTATCTGTTATATATTATGCTTTGAAAAAANCCGTAAAAAGCTGGAAAAAGCCCATCTCGAATGTGCACATGATTTCATTTAATGTTTTTTTTTATCTAGAAGTAATTTATGGATAGGCTCTATTTTATACATTTATCTGTTATATATTATGCTTTGAAAAAATTGCTCACATTATAAAGATTTTAAAAATTGTTCAACTGTTAGAGGCCTTCTTCTCTGGTCTATTATATTATATATCTTGTGTTCATTTTATTGTAATTTTATTAAATTATGGAATCGATGATTTTTGTGTGAATTCGTATGGGGAAAAATTTCTTGATTTTTTCGAACGAAACACCCTTTTTGGAGTTTTTTTTTCATGCGAGAAACACGATTTGTTATTTACACATTTTACGGCTCGTTATGCTGAAATTTCTTAAAGATGAAAAAGAAACGAAGCGAATAAAAAAATTGGGGAAGAAATTTATCGTCCATGTATATGTTACGGGAAAATCTGAACTGATTTTCCCGGGAAAAAGGCTTAGCCTTAGGTTTAGACTTAGCCTTATGCTAAGTCTTTTTCCCAGGAAAATCTGATCAGCTCACATTTTCCCTGGGAAATCAGATTTTCCCGAAAAAACAGTTTCCTAAGACATTTATGGATGGAACGCGGAAAAGTTCACAACCCTAATACCAGTGAATGAGAACACGGAAATTGGTCCACGTTTCAAGGAGTCGTTCCAGCTTTTGCTTTAATGTCCACATGAACCAGATTACGAATCAAAACATCTGCCTATAGATCCGGAGTCAACTGCCTATCAACACCTACTCGAAATTGTAACAAAAACCCAATTTATGAATGATTTGGCTCAGCTGAAGCATGGAAATTTCACTTCTTTCGTTGAGAGTTTTCATTCTGTTTGTATTCGATATCTCTGTTTGTATACGTTAAATATAATATTGCAAAAAGTTAAAATGACATCAAAATCATGTTTCTCGCATGAAAAAACCCCTAAAGGGTGAGTTTCATTCGAAAAAATCAAGAAAAATTTTTCTGACCCGGTACGGACAGGATTCACACTCCCCTTTAAGGATTTTCCTTATCAATCAAAGTTTTTCATAAAAAGTGATGTTCTACAAAGTTGTTCGCCTTGGTAACACAACAATATTTTCCATCGTTTCGAACATTTTCTACGTTTGTCGAAAANGGATTTTCCTTATCAATCAAAGTTTTTCATAAAAAGTGATGTTCTACAAAGTTGTTCGCCTTGGTAACACAACAATATTTTCCATCGTTTCGAACATTTTCTACGTTTGTCGAAAAATTTTTTTGCGACAACTCACCTCAATTGGCCCTCCCCCTTTTAAATTAACAAATTTAGATCGTGACCCATATTATCCAAACATTGGAGGCATTTCCAACAATCCAAATGAACGTAATGCTGGCTCGAGTGGATCAAGCCGTTTTATGGCCAATGTGAAGAGTTTATTCCGCTCGATTCATCCGTCTTCTTCATCCAATACATCGGCAACAAATTCTGTGGCGCCTGCCACTACAACCAGCTCAAACGAAATCCCACCTGCACCATGGTCTGAAAATGTTCCATCTCGAGGAAATGAAGCAGATAGTTCATCCAATCCTGGGGCAAGTAGTACTTCCAACCTTCCACCTTTATCTGTGGTAACTGAAAGTGGAGGTGCACCGCCGGTGCCGGGATCAAATGGGCCGACTTCGCCGTCTGATGCCGAGATTTTGGATTTGAGTGATGATCATATGAGTGATGTTTAATATATTTACCCCAAGAGAGATTTAAAAATTTAGTCGAACTTTTATTTTGGCTACCACGAAGCTTTTATTGAATTAGGCAACGCGTCGTCTACATTGAAGCGAAAAGCGCAACATTATAAAAAATTTTACGTCATTTAAATTCGGACAAAAACTAACTAGAAAGATCATCATGCTCCAAAACGGCAAAATAAGTGCTTTTTTAGTCAATATAGTCGAGTTTTACTTGAAATTTTCTTAAAAGGGGGGGGGGGTCAAATTACGGTACGTCGGTAGCAAAAATTTTTTCGCATAGTGGAATCACCACATACCTCCTATTTTTATTGCGAAAATCGCGTTAAAACAATTCCTAGTCGCTTCAATAGTAGTCAGATTGAATTTTAGGCCAATTTTGGGGGTTTTAGAAAAAAGTATACATATAGGAATTAGACTTTTTTAGATGGAAAAATGAGGTCAAAACGCGATTTTTCTAAAATCGAGACCCCCAAAATTGGCATAAAATTCAATCTGACACTATTGAAGCGACTAGGAATTTTTTTTAACGCGATTTTCGTGTTGTTCGCATCAAAAATAGGGGGTATGTGGTGATTCCACTATGCGAAAAAATGTTTGCTACCGACATACCGTAATTTTACCCCCCCCCCCTTAAATTTGTGCCTCCGCATATTTTCGAAAAATACGTAATTTTCAAAGGCAAAATGGTTCAAATCAACATAAAAAAATTCTAAGAATGTCGCGCTTTTCGTTTCAATGTACACGACGCGTTGACTGATTCAATAAAAAGCTTATAATAAAAGTTTGACTATAATTGTATTGACTATAACATGATTTGTTATGTGACTGAATAAAAATGGTTCATAAATTTTATCTTTGCATTCACTTTAACACAAAAATACATGGATACAATAGAAAATAGGGCAATTGAATCAAAGCTATTCGTACAGCTGCTTGTTCTGGGGCTTAGTTTATTGAGATAACTCAAATTTTGGTACGGGTCGAAATGGTCGGGCCGACATTGTACTAGCACAAACTGCTGAGCATTCAGTAATCATACAAGTTCTTATTAGTCGAAGTGTCGCTAAAGCTTCATCTTCACCGGCTTGGCCAGGGACATGGCCGAGTTCATGAGTAGCCGACTAAAATTTCAGAAGCTACTTCAGCTCTTATACCCCATCCCATTGAACGTGGTCTAAAACCGAAAATTTTATTTCTCAAAAATGACCCCATAGGGGGTAATTTTATGCGAAAAGAATTGATTGCGCGCATTCCTGAACCCTGAAATTGCTTGGGTTTTTAAAAATGCGAAAAATTACCATTTTCGCTTCAAAAACACACAATTTTTCCCTGAATCAGGGAAGCATTTTCAGGGTTCGGGAGTTTGCGCAATCGATTCCCCGCATATTACCCCCCTAGAAGTAATTTTTGAGAAAAAAATTTTCGATTTTAGACCACGTTCAATGGGGTATAGAGCCGAAGTAGCTCCAAAAACTGCATAAGTGTTAGAGTTTCTGACCTTAGCGACGGTATACCAACAATCCATTTTACAGCACCTACATGGTGTTGCTACCAGCTCTGTTGCTGAACATCTGTCTTGATTCGATTCGGAATTTACCGGTAATGATGGGGCTAAAAAAAATTCTCGAAAAAATCATGGTTATTAAAGTTTCTCTTACCTGAGGTGGAACAACTGAACATTGACGCGAAAATAATTGTACTAAGAACTGAGATGGCACTAATCAAATTCATTTTTTATTGAATATAAAAAATACTCGACCCAAAACCTAAAAATGATAAAATGCATAAAAAATTGGAACTAGATATCCCACTGAACGTGAAATTTTTCATCTGGAATTTTGACCCCTATAGGGGTAATTTGATCGGGGAATCCGAATGTCGAAATTTTCAATTTTTGACAAATTTTTCATATTTTTACGAATTTTTCAATTTTTTACGAATTTCTTTCGAAACTTATAAAAGACAATAAATTGAGTGAAATGACCTCTTACCAGTGTTACACACATGCGTACACTTGTTGTACACATGTGTACACACTGTGTGTACACATGTGTACACACTGTGTACACAGTGTGTACACATTGTGTACACAAGTGTACACAATCAAGAGTACTCATGTGTACACACGTGTACACATGTGTATACACTGTGTGCACATGTGTACACAAGTGTACACATTGTGTACACACTGTGTACACAAGTGTACACAGTCACGAGTACTCATGTGTACACACGTGTACACATGTGTATACACTGTGTGCACATGTGTACACAGTCACGAGTACTCATGTGTACACACGTGTACACATGTGTATACACTGTGTGCACATGTGTACACAAGTGTACACATTGTGTACACACTGTGTACACAAGTGTACACAGTCACGAGTACTCATGTGTACACACGTGTACACATGTGTATACACTGTATGAACATGTGTACACATGAGTACTCGTGAGTTGAACACATTGACTCAAAATTTTCTTTTAACGTGACTAACAAATCTATAAAGGAAATAAATTCAAATTCGATTCCTACGAAGATTTCGCTCGTGTGTACACAACATGTGTACACATGTGTGCATGTGTTGTGTACACACGAGCGAAATCGTCGTAGGAATCGAATTTGAATTTATTTCCTTTATAGATTTGTTATTCACGACAAAAGAAAATTTTAGGTCAATGTGTTCAACTCACGAGTACTCATGTGTACACAGTGTGTACACATGTGTACAGGGGACAACACTGCCTCTTACCAAATTTTTACATGGCATCTTTTCTTTGTCACTTTTTTCTTACACCATGTTTGAAATGAATATACGATTTTGGTCATTTTTGTTTGTGTATATGTGTTGATACACAGAAATTTTCGACAAGAATCACATCTCATGTGATTCTTGTCGAAAATGTGGCCCTACGTCATAGAAATATCTTTGTCTTGATTCGGGGAAAAATTTTCAACTCCCGGAAATGCGAAATTCGTATTCCTCGAATAAAAATACCCCTCGAGGAGTCAAAATTCTAGATGATGAAAAAAATTTTTCACGTTCATTGGAATATCTAATCGATAGTTTAGTTCCAACAAAATTCACTCGAGAACAAAATGTGATGACGCTAAACCACGAAAATTTGTCTACTACTTATGCTTGTGAATGAAAGTACTTCGACCAAGTTAACTAAATTAATGGTGACATGACACTCAAACGAAAATTATTTTAAGGAAGTTTCTGTGGAATAGAAAAAACTTTAAGTACGTTATATTTTTGGATGATTTTTGGTCTAAAAATTAGACGAATTGTGTGTTACCAAAAAGCTTCCTCTTCACCTGGTTTTGGGCCAGGGGAACATGGTCAAAGTTATAACCAAGTGATACAATCCTTTAAAAAATAGGACAGTGAGAGCAAGTTCCCCTGGTTACCGCCACTAATGTTGACTAAACTCGGCAAAAAATTTTGTATTTCCTTCCGGTAATTACTCTTTTAGGAATAATTTTATGCAACAAATCGATTGCACGCACCCCCGCAACCTGAAAACCGAAGAAAAATGGTGAAAATTCGATTTTCTCGAGAAATGAACAAATATCTTTCCATGCATCCCTGCGTGGTCGCTAACATTTTCCATTTTCGAGAAAATCGAATTTTCACCATTTTTCTGCGGTTTTCAGGTTGCGGGAGAGTGCGCGCAATCGATTTTTCGCATAAAATTATCGCATAAAAATTTTTGACGAATTTTTCAATTTTTTACGAATGTTTCAATTTTTTACGAATTTTTCAAATTTTGACGAATTTTTCAATTTTTTACAAATTTTTCAAATTTTGACAAATGTTTCAATTTTTTTACGAATTTTTCAATTTTTGACGAATTTTTCAATTTTTGACGAATTTTTCAAATTTTTACGAATTTTCACCATTTTTCGTCGGTTTTCAGATGGCGGGAGAGNTTCCATCACTGGTTCGAATCCACGACGAATTTTTCAATTTTTGACGAATTTTTCAAATTTTTACGAATTTTCACCATTTTTCGTCGGTTTTCAGATGGCGGGAGAGTGGCGCAATCGATTGTTCTCATAAAATACCTCTAAATGGATAATTTTTGGAAGAAAATACAAAAATTTTTTTACCGAGTTCAGCCAACGTTAAGTGGCTGACAACCAGGGAAACTTGCTATATTCAGCAAAATTTTTTCTCTCAAATTTCGCCAACTAATAATAACAAAAACCCAACCATACACAAAAACTAATCAAAAAAATTCCAGCTGCCCATGTTTGCAGATCGAACTTTTGATGCTAATAATGGCGTCGATGGCCTCCACTCGACTTCAACAAAATGACGAGTCATTTTTTATGGTGGAAAGAAGAAATGTAGGGAATTATGCGTAATTTATGCCGTTGCTTCCGGCCACTCTCTTCGAATTCGAGGACATCTAGACTTGTTGAAAATTATCCTCCATCATCATCTCTCTAGAATGTAATCAACGAAAAAATGATGTCCTATAAAAGTTCTTTCAATCTATTCAAAAATAAATCTTCAAAAGTGCTTCCGATTTTTTATTGCAAAAAGTGGGTTTCAAAAATAGCTCTCTAACGCATAAAAATGTGTGGGCACTAGTTTACTTTTTTCACGTTTTTGGTTTTCACGCTTATTTTGTTCATGTTACTTTTTTTACGTTTTTTATTTCCTCAAAAATTGCATTTGGATACAGCGGTATTTTTCAATTTTTGACNTTTTCACGTTTTTGGTTTTCACGCTTATTTTGTTCATGTTACTTTTTTTACGTTTTTTATTTCCTCAAAAATTGCATTTGGATACAGCGGTATTTTTCAATTTTTGACGTAAAAAATTGAAAAATTCGTTAAAAATTGAAATTTTCGAATTTTTCAATTTTTTGCGGCAGCAGCATGCTACCTCGTGGCACGGCAAGTATAGTCTATTTCCACCGTCAATGGGAAAAAAGTCCCGGCGAGATGGCCAAGTGGTAAAGCTCGCGCTTTGCTCTCCGAAGAGCGAGGGTTTGATCCCAGAGGTCGAAATCAGAAATATCATAATTCAAGATTTCATCATACCAACTACAAAAAACCGGGATTCGACAACTGGGATTTTTTGTAGTTTGTATGATGAAATCTTGAATTATGATATTTCTGGTTTCGACCTCCGGGATCGAACTCTCGCCCTTAGGAGTGAAAAGCGAGAGCTTTACCACTTGGCCATCTCGTCCGGATTTTTTCTCATTGGCAGCCGAAATGGACTATATAAATCCTGCATAAGAGTGAAAAAATCAAAATGCAATTTTCGAGAAAAAATTCAAATAAAAAAGGTGAAAAAGTAAAAGGGAAAAAAAGTAACGTGAAAAAAGTAGTTTGAGAAAATTAAACGTGAAAATAAACATGAAAAAAATAATAGTGCGCAAAAATGTGGAGTTCGACAAATTTTCGGGGGACATTTTTCAACAGAAAAGACAATGGGGATTTTTTTCATTTCAAAAAAGAAGGCAAAAAGGATAAATTATGGTGTTCCATAAGTAAGTCCTAAATCCTTGTCTTAGATAAGAGTTCAGCCAAACATGGTTTGCGTCAGCAAACACAACTGAAATTAGTTTCGTTATTTTGCAAGCTAATGAGAAGGTTGATCCTATAAAGTTTGTTTACCAATCAGACGATCAGGGTTTTTAGGGTAGATGCTGAATACCGCAAAATTTGTGTTTGAAAAAAGTTCTATCTGAGGGGTGTCTAAGGGTCTCTAAAGATTTTTTGACCGTACTTTTTTTCGTTTTAAAAGACCGATCAACTTGGAGGTATTGATGCCATGTGAAAGAGCACAAAAATTTCGAGCATTTTTGCTTTTACGACACTACTTGAAAATCTAACCATAAAAAGTTATGAACGAAACAAAATTGCAAAAAAAATGTTTTCAAACGAGTTTGTACATTGAAACGAAAATAAAAACAACAAGCCTACGCACTAAGGCAAAATCCGATTGTTTATTGGAACGATTTAATAAGCTTAAACCCACTAAGCCTAGGCTAATGGGCTTAGACTTAAGCCCACTAAGCCTAAGCTCAAGACTAAGCCACAGCCTATGCACACTAAGATACTAAGCCTAGGCTTAGTCTTGGACTTAAGCCTAAGCCTAGGCTTAGGCTTAAGCCCACTAAGCCTAAGCCTCATAGCCTAAGCACACAAAGATACTAAGCCTAGGCTTAATGAGCTTAGGCTTAGTCTTGGACTTAATCCCACTAAGCCTAAGCCTAGGCTTAGGCTTAAACTTAAGCCCACTAATGTCTTAATTCCCAAAATGTCAGCGTTTTGAATTTTATAATGTTTTATTAAATCGTTTCAATAAACAATCTGATTTTAAAATACTCGCGCCGATTTGCGAGTAACTATGTACACACCGCTTAACGCAAATATCAGAAACGATTGAGCATGAGGTCCTGCCAATCGTTTCGATAAACACGAATTTCTTGAAAATCAGGCAACGCAACTTGTCAGGGATGCGAAATTTCCCGACAATTTGCGTTAGTTTGAGTTGTTTATTCGACGAGTTCTATCGAATTACGTTGTCTTTCAAAGCGAAAAACGCTTCCCTGATTCAGGGAAGGCCTGTGTACGCGAAAAGTCGCAAAAATCGCATTTTTTCAACTTTTCGCTTCAATATACAGTTAACTGTTGAGGTTGGAAAGAAATTCGTACTCAACGATTTGAAGTTTCAAATATCCAACAACAAATTGTGTCGAAACTCAGAAGCTACTACACAACAGGGGGGGTACCCACGTGAAAAAATTTTCAAAATTTTTTTTCTGGAAATGACCCCTCTACTGAAAAAAAACATGCAGAAAATCCGAATTTGACATTTTCAAAGCGAAAAAACGCGTCCCTAATTCAGGGAAGGTCTGTGTATTGAAGCGAAAAGTCGCAAAAATTGGATTTTTTTCAACTTTTCACTTCAATACACAGGCCTTCCCTGAATCAAGAAAGCGTTTTTTCGCATGCTTTTTTCCCCGCCTGTTTTTACCCCTAGAGGGGTCATTTCCAGAAAAAAATTTTGAAAATTTTTTCACGTGAGTGGCCCCCCTATTGTGTTAGTAGCTCCCAAGTTGGAGCCCACTCGAACCGTTAAACACTTGCCACCTGAACTGCGACTTTTCAAGAAAATGACTCTTAAATACCTATATGGAAATGGCTATAATTAATTGTAAATTGAATAATTTATTCGATTACTTTCTCGATATAAATATTTTCTTATTTACAGGGTGTATAACAAAGCGGAATTTGGGCGATTTTTTCATGTTTTTTTCGAGCCAAAAATTTTTCGATTTTCGCTTTAATACAAAACACTCATTTCTTGAATCAGGATCAAGGAAGCTCTAGGGACTCTATTAGGGCTAATTTTATGCGAGGAATCGATTACGCACACTTGAAAATGCTTCCTTGACCCTTATTCAGGGAAATGAGTGTTTTGTATTGAAGCGACAATCGAAAAATTTTGGGTTTCCTGCCTTAAAATCATCTTCCTGTGGGTAATTTTATGTGGAGAATCGATTGCGTGCATTCCCGAAGCTTGAAAACGCTTCTTTGACCCTGATTAAATGAAATTAGTACATGTTCGATTTTCGCTTCAATACACACTTTTATTTCAAATTTTGACGAATCTTTCAATATACACTCTTATTTCCCTGAATCAGGGTCAAGGAAGCATTTTCAAGATTTAGAAATGCGCACAATCGAATTAGCCATAATGGTCATTTTTGAAAAAAATTTTCGGCTCGAAAAAACATGAAAAAATCGCCCAAATTTCAACTTTTTTATACACCCTGTAATATTTACTTCAACTGAGAGGAAAGCCAAATGTCGCAAGCTGTAGATTATTCTATTTTCATACTCTAACAAGATTAATTGTTAGAGCTTTGTTTGAGAACACTCGAAACTTTTTACGAGGCACTGTTTTTGTTTTGACACAATATCGAAAGAGAAAATATTTTTATTATAAAGAAATTCTCATAAGCATACAGGGTGTCCCAGTAGGTTGGGAATATCATTGATTTGAGGGCTGTTTCTCATCATCCAATCGGTCAGTTTTGATGCGGTTTTTTGTAGGAAAGAGCTGAGACGATTCTGCTTCAGATCCTATAAAAATTTTCAAAATTCACGAATTTTTCAGTTTGAAGTTTTTCAAGCAACTTTTCTCCGTTTTTCCAATAAGGTGGAGATTTGATTTTAACTTCATCTGATAGCTTAGCGATGCCCCAACAACGTAAAAAAAATCTTTTAACTTTGATGAGAAATCGAATTGTCAAAATTGATAAAGAATTTAATTTGTGGGACGACGTGTCCTCATGGCGCAGTAGGTTGCGTGCTTGGCTGTTGCTCGAAAGGTCGCGGGTTCGATACCCAGCTTCGTCGCTTGGTTTTGCCCAAAAAATTGGTCTCAATTTTGACAATTCTATTTCTCATCACTGTCAAGAGACCAATTTATTGGGCAAAAACCAAGTGGCGAAGCTGGGTATCGAACCCGCAGCCATTCGGGCAACAGCCAAACACGCAATCTACTGCGCCACTGAGTCCACCTCGTCCCACATCTTAAATTTTTTTTTATATTTCTCATCACTGTTAAAAGATTTTTTGATACAATTTTTTATGTTGTTGGGGCATCACTAAGCTATCAGATGAAGTTAAAATCAAGTCTCTACCTTTTGGGAAGACGGAGAAAAGTTGCTTTAAAAACTTCAAATTGAAAAAATGCGAATTTTGAATATTTTTATAGGATCTGAAGCAGAATCGTCTTAGCTCTCTCCTACAAAAAACTGCATTGGAAATGACCGATTGGATGACGAGTAACGTCCCTCAAATCAATGATAGTCCCACCCTACTGAGACACCCTGTATTTGATAGCATAAAGTTTTTTAAAGTCATTTAAAAAATACTCAACCGATTAACTCCTAAGATAGCCATGGTCCAAGAAAATTTTATGGATGTAAAAACTTTCTTTCTTCTTTCTTGAACCATGTTAAACACAAAGATAGTTAGATAAAACAGAATAAAATCAAAAACAATACAAACAGCCAGCAAAAATTATGGATATAGATCAGGAGGATTGTAGTAAAAAAATTTTAAGACTATTATCATTTTTGGGAAAGGGAAGAGCTCAGTTGTGCAACCATAAGATCTTTGAGTTGTTGGATTTCGGCGGCCAGGGAAGTCTCCTCTTGCTTCAATTGAGAATTCCTCTTGGTGAGATAGTCGATTTCGGAGACCTCCGAGTGGAATGCATGGGTCTTCTTGCTTCGATACCGCTGCGCAGCGATTCGGTTTTGCTCTTTCTTTCGCAGCGCAATTTCTTCATGCGAAAGGCCGGCGAGCGAGAATTTCTTGCCACGTTTCTGCTCGACTTGGTTTTCGTCATATTCGCTTGAGATCGGCTGAAAAATTTGGTATATAAAAATGAGTGGTCTAAATGCTTACGGAATTTTCGGACGAGCTCGATGGAAATTGAGATTCATAAGAAAACTTTCTTTTTGGAGCTTTTCGAGCTACGAATTTTGGTTCATTGCTGTTGCCGATGATTATCTATAATAAAGAATTGACATTCATCCAATATTGAGATGACTCAAGAATAACTAGGCTAGGATTAGGCCTAAGCCTAGGCTTAGGCTTAAAAGGGAACCGCAAGTTCTGCCACACTTAGATTCAAAAATTTCATAGGCCATATCGTAGAGAACCCCCAACTTCAACTAGACCTCCTGTATTTTCGCTTCAATACCTTCCCTGAATCAGGGTCAAAATGGCATTTTCAGGGTTTAGCGTTGGGCGAAATGGATTCCCCGCATAGAAAAAATCCCAGGGACGATATTTTCGACCAACTAGCTCTTATTTATCGGCAAAGACGGGTTAAAAAAACATGTGTTTACCGATTCAGCACGAATTTCGGATCGAACTTCTTCGACAATTTCATCAACCATCTCATAGAAAGTCTTTTCGCTGCTTGTACTTGACGGCGAGATACTGTGATAGCCCGAAGATGTCGAGAAAGGGCTGTGCACATTGTCCCTAAAATTTCAAAATTTTTTCACTACTATTAAGAATTAGCGAGCCCACTTAAATGGCTAGTCCAGTATGAAAAAGTTGCCCATTTTTGTTGATATTCGGAAAGTTCATGAAAAATGGAGCAATTTTTGTTTTTACGGCATGTTCTGAATCGTTGTAGTTTTCGAGATAATTGAGTTTGAAATTTTGAAGGTACATGTTTTCGTTGTAATACACAAACTTTTTGAATTTTGCAGAAAAATCGATTTGTTAAACTTTCATAAAATGAATAGTGTAGATATTTTTTGAGATGAAATGAGACAAACAAAATGACACGAAAATTATCCAATTTGAACAATATTTTGGGTTATTGAAACGAGAACATGAATCAGAATTTTCGTTTCAATAACCCAAAACAATTTCAAATTGGATAATTTTGTTCATTTCATTTAGCTATAAAAAATTGCCACAATGTTCATTACGAAAATTGAAAAAAATCGATTTTTCCGCAAAAAATTCAAAAAAGTTTATGTATTACAACGAAAATATGTACCTTCAAAATTTCAAACGCAATTTTCTCGAAAACTATAACGATTCAGAGGTCGTCGTAAAAACAAAAAATGCTTCATTTTTCATGAACTTTCCGAATATCAACAAAAATGCCCAATTTTTTCCCCCACTGGACTAGTCTTTGGCTCGCTAATCCTTCGTAGTACCAAATTCCCCTTCCCTAAAATTTTAGCTTACAAATCATAGTTTGGAGTAGTGGCTGAACCACATGTTGACGAAACATCAGAGGAATAAATTAGAGAAGAGCTTTGGTCACAATGAGCTGATTGGGGAGAGTAGTGTTGGGAAGATAGGGGGCTGGCTTGTTGTTGTGGTGGGACAAAGAACTCAGAAAAATCAAAAGACGGGTCCGGTTGAGAGTTTGGTTGTTGTTGGAAACATTCGTTTGTATACTCGGGAGACTCAATGAAGAAGATACTGTTGTTGGGAAGCGAGCTAAATTTTTTGTGTGCAAAAATTTGCATATTTGATTTGACTAAAACTTACGTTAGTGCAAATAAATTGCTGTTGTATGCCTGCGGTGTTCGTTGAGGAACATCCAAAATAAGACCCGAGGCCCTGCAAAATTATATATGCTAATAAAATTTGATAGCTACTACACAATAGGGGGGCCACCCACGTGAAAAAATTTCAAAAATTTTTTCTAGAAATGACCTTTCTAGGGGTAAAAACATGCGGGGAATCTGACATTTTCGAAGCGAAAAAACGCTTCCCTGTTTCAGGGAAGGCGTATTGTGTATTGAAGCGAAAAGTCGCAATTTTATGTTTGACCAAAATTTTGATTTTTGGCAAAAATTTGAATTTTGGCCAAAAATCAATTTTTATCCATGTTTCGAAGTTTTTGAACCAAAATTCGATTTTTAGTTAAAATTGCTACTTTTCACTTCAATACACGGGCCTTCCCTGAATCAGGGAAGTGTTTTTTCTTTTTGAAAATGTCAAATTCGGATTCTCCGCATGTTTTTACCCCTAGAGGGGTCATTTCCAGAAAAATTTTTTGAAAATTTTTTCACATGGGTGGCCCCCCCCCCTATTGTGTAGTAGTAAAAAATGGGATTGTTTTTACAAATGCTTACTGTTCCGAAAGTAGCGTAGGCTCGCATAACTCGGCACTGGCAAGCCGGCATGTTGACTGGGATGAAGGCGGCCCGCTTAAAAATACACTTCTCTTTAGGGGCCGTCGTAATACAGCACTCGAGGCCGGGGGCACCACGAACACGACACTGCTAAAAATAACCAGTTTCGCTTCAAAACCATTTTCCCCTGAATCAGGGTCAGGAAATCTCTCTCTCGTCTGTTTTTGGCCCACTCTGTATAACAAGTTTTTACCTGGCCGGGGTCGACAAAACACGACGAGTGACACCAAACCCACGACGGGGTGCCTTCGTTCAAAGTCAAATCAGAGTCATGGGCCACCAAGTTGTTCAAATCAATTTTTTCCGACGCGAACGACTGCGAATTTTCACAATTTAAATTCATCATTTTTTTGTCTATAGTAGGATTGAAGAATGTCAACAGTTAATAGTAGATCAATTCGAGCAAATTAAGCGTTGCTTAGAAGATTTAGTGGAGCGAGTAAGAGCGATAAAAAGTCTAGACGATGTCTGAAATTTCAACTAATTTATAGGCCAAAAGGTTAAGCTTAAATTTGAGGTCAAAAGGTGAAGCCAAAAAAACGTATAAAGCGATAAGATTAAAAATCATCGTTTTTCACATCATTATATGATTGTTAATGTTTAAATTGATAAAAGATCACAAAATATTTTAGTACAGGAGTATAACAAAAAACGGAATTTGGGCGATTTTCATGTTTTTTCGAGCCGAAATTTTTTTCAAAAATAACCCTATTAGGGCTAATCTTATGCGGGAAATCAATTGCGCACATTTCCAACGTTTCCCTGAGCCTGAATCAGGGTATCAGAATGTGTGTATTGAAGCAAAAATCGAAAAATTTTAGATTTTCTGCCTGAAAATGACTTTCTGGAGATAAATTTATGCGGTGAATCGGAGCTCGTCTACATGGGGGGGGGCCATCCACGTGATTTTTTTCTCAAAAATGACCTATATAGGGGTAAAAACACCTGAAAAATCCAAAAAAAGCACTCCCGATGCATGAAAAAAAAATCTCTGACCCTAAGAAATGTTAAAAATAGTCAAAAAATGAGAAAAGATCCAACAACGTATGTGTAAAGGGTCATGAAAAATATCGCATACAAGGGTCGGAGATTTTTTTCCATGCGTCGGGAGTGCTTTTTTTGGATTTTTCAAGTGTTTTTACCCCTATATAGGTCATTTTTGAGAAAAATTTTTTTTGAAAAAAAATCACGTGGGTAGCCCCCCATGTAGACGAGCTCCCGGTGAATCGATTGCGCGTATTTCGAAGCTTGAAAAAGCGTTGACCCTGAATCAGAGAATCGGAGTGTATATATTAAAGCGATGATCAGCTTTTGCTATAATACATCAATTTTTCTTTGATTCAGGATCAGAGAAGCGCTTTCAAGCTTCGGGAATGAGCGCAATTGATTCCTCGCATAAAATTAGCTCTAATAGGGTGATTTTTGAAAAAAATTTTCGGGTCAAAAAACGTGAAAAAATCTTTCAAAGTCCGGTTTTTTATACACCCAAAGTAAATTCAAACAACAATTAAAAATAAGTTTAAACCTAAGCCTAAACCCAAACCTAAGCCTAAGTCTAAGCCTAAGCCTAAACTTGAGTATGTAAAATACAAAATTTGAGAAGAAGAAAAAAGAACAATTATCACGCATAAAGTTGATTAAAAAGAAAAAGCAAAAACACTAACTAACCGTCCAGCACGATTGCATCATTGCCTATTAATACACAACAGTGGGCGTCTTTGGAGCAGAACGCCAAAAAATAATCAATAAATACAACAAGGCATAACAACAAAATTGATTTGATAACAAAAAATTTCACTTTAGGCAAAATCCTTTTTTGGAGAGAGGTTGTGCTGAATGACCCTGTACTAATTCTTTTACTTCTTGTCTTATTCCATCCGTCCGTAAAACTTTTCCCTTCACTCCAATCGCATCAAAATCGATTCCAACCGACTCATTTCGATAAGAAAAATCGATCGAGTACTATTTCATGGAGAGCAGGTACCCCCACCACCACACAGGGATGCCACCTAAAAAGGAGTGTTTTGGGTCGGGAATCCCCACATTATGGTACTCGTTCTACTCCTCTCACCGAGTTAAGATAAGTTGTTTAAAACAATTCCCTATAGGGTCCTATACTCCCCCCCACGACCACGCAGGGATGCCACCTAAAAAGAAGTTTTTTTGGCTTTTGAGTCGGGTACCCCACGATATATATATCGTTCCAATCATGAGAGTAATCTTGATCAGGAGGCCCTGCCTCTAGCTAGAGAAAGAGGCGCCGTCAGCATCTTGGCATAAAGAATAAGCTCTTATTCTTGATTCCAAGACGCCGAAGGCGCCTCATCCTGCTAGTAAACCTTGTAGGAAACTGCCTAACTGATTAAAGGCCATTTTTCACAGAGCCATTAAATTGGGGGAGCCGCCTAAATAAATTGTGCCGATAAAGATGAGAACGACTGTTAAGGAAAAACGGAAGAGAAAAAGGCAGTGTGTCCACGATATTCAGTAAAACGCTTCCCTGAGAAAAAATTCCGAATACGACCGCTACAGAAATGTGCATTTCATATGAATAAAGAGATGAACAAAGTTCACGTTGTTGTAATAAAATAGCTATGAAAAGGGTCTAATGGAGCCGAATGTTTTTTAAAAAAAAGAAGCAAAATGTAGACAAGACGGGGATATAAAAAACGAGCAAATTTATGAGAAATGGTTTACATGAGATGGCAGTAACAAATTTTGGGTTATTGAAACGAAAACATAAATCAGGGTTCTCGTTTCAATATAGACAAATATCTAAACCGACTGACCAAATTCCAGCCGGAAATGTTCTATAATATCAATGAAAGTGTAAACAGATGCAAAAAAGATTTCGAAATTTTTTGAGCAAAAATAAGGCGGGAAATTTGTATTTTCAAAAACGATTATGTTAAATTTTAAAAATATTTTCAAAAAGTCATCAAAAATTGAAAATTCGTCATAATTCGTCAAAATTTGTAAAAATTCGTCAAAAATTGAAAAATTCATCAAAAATTGAAAAATTCGTTAAAAATTAAAGAATTTGTCAAAAATTGAAGAATTCGTTAAAAATTCTTCAAAATTTGTAAAAATTCATCAAAAATTAAAAAATCTTGCATCTGGGTCGCACTAGAGTTGGGTTTCTTTCATGAAAGATTTAAATTTAAATCTTTCATTTCCCTGAAAATCAGAAAACAATTGAGTATTGAAACGATTCTTGTTTCAATACTCAATTGTTTTTTTTGTAGCATTGAAACGATATTGAAACGATTCTTGCATATCAGGCAAAAAATTTTTTATGTTTCATTACCAATCGTTTTAATAAACACGATTTTATTGAAAATCAGGCAAAGTTAGAGTTGCCTGAGGCAAACATTTCAAATTTGAAATAATTTCATAGTGTGTTGCCAATCGTTTCAATAAACAGATTTCCTGAATTTCAAGATTTAATCGTTGATTGGAGGCGGGAATATTCCCGAGCAGGGTTGGGATTCCCCTGGGAGAATTTTGGTTAAATCTTTTCCTCCAGAACTACTTGGTTTGAAAAGACGTCTATTCATTTTCAAGCCTCGGTGGTGCAGTGACAAAGCAGCGGCTTCGTGGACAAGGTCGCGGGTTCGAATCTGAAGCCGAATGACCAAATTGGCTCCAAGCAGGATTCGAACCTGCGACCTTGTGGCCACGAAGCCGCTGCTTTGTCACTGCACCACCGGGGCTTGAAAATGGAGAAACGTCTTTTCAAACCAAGTAATTCTGGAGAAAAGATTTCCTCAGAATTCCCCGGGTAAATCTGGATTTATCCAATTTCCCCAGATCCGGATAATTCTATTTCTCAACCCTGTTCCCGAGAACATTTTCGGGAATTTGGGAACGTTGCGGGAATATTCCCCGTTGCCTGATCCTCAATAAAATTGTGTTTATTGAAACGATTGGTAGAACATTATTGAAAAAAATTACTGGTAAAATAGCAGAAAATGATTTCATTGTAATTCAGGCAACGTTGCTATTCTACCAGTATTGTTTTAAATAAATAATGTTCTACCAATCGTTTCAATAAACGGACTTTATTGAGAATCAGGCAACGGGAAACAATTTCCGCAATCAGGGATCCAAAGAACACATGGTCTGTGGAATACAGAACACTTGGAGCAAAGAACACAAAATGATTAGAACACAAGGATACTGGAAAATTCTTTGATCGAATGTTTGACTACAAAAAAATCAACTAAGAAGTAGAATCCAGTTAAGTATTATCAAGCTGTTTTTTATAAAAGCAACTCTCCCTTATCAGGCGCCTAAAAAATTGACAGCTCTCAACCAATAAAGTGAAAATGAAACGAAAAAGAATCACAGTGTATAAAGTGAACGATGGAAGCTCCACATGAATTCGTTTCATTCTACGACGAGATGGAAGATTTTGGATGCCGATCACAGCCGTCACTTCAACCAAGATGTATTCTACCAAAAATTGAATGCCTGATGCAAGACATACCCTATACTACTGTTCCTATTGATTCGAATGAAAATGACGACGACGATGATACGGGATCTGAGTTTGATATATTTGGGATGGATTTGGAATCTTTGAGAAGTTTGTGGCCTAGTTATGAGGTATGAGTTTTGGAATGTTAAAGGACCAGTCCAGTGGGAAAAAAGTTGCCCATTTTTGTTGATATACGGAAAGTTCATGAAAAATGAAACATTTTTTCTTTTTACAATAAATTCTGAATCGCTAATGGCTTTGAGATAAACGCGTTTGAAGTTGACCATTTTGAAATTTGTTCATTACAACGAAAACCTTGAATCAAGGTTTTCGTTGTAATAATCAAATTTCAAAAATCACCAACTTCAAACGCAATTATCTCAACGCCGTTAGCGATTCAGAATTTACTGTAAAAACAAAAAATGCTCCATTTTTCATCAACTTTCCGAATATCAACAAAAATTTGCACCTTTTTCCCACTGGTGGTTTAAGTGGGATCGTCAATACTACCCAATATTTTCACTAAAAACCAAAAAATTTTAGCCCTCCACATCAGAACACCATTATATAGCAACAGACGACTGGTTTGACGAGGATCCAAATTTGAATCAGACAGCGATCGAAAACTCCGTGATTGACGACAACTTCAACATAAATCACAATCAACAGACTCCAGGAGAAAATTCCTGCGCGTCGGCGATGGAAGAAATATTTGACGAAAGCCACGTTTCGATAAAAATGGAGCCAACAATCGAATTCTTCTCATCGGATGAATATGTCAATGAAAATGATCACATTTACGGAGATTTTGCTAACAATAAGCTAACACTCGACAATGAACATGCAGAAATGGATTATGGTAAATTTTTACTACCAAATCAGGGAATTCGTGCCAATACACGAGATAATTCAAACATAAACGAGTCATATCAATAAACATGTTTTATTATGTTTATTGATATGACTCGTTATGTTTGAATTATTCATGTATTGACACGAATTCCCTGATTTTGTAAAATAATTGATAGATCGCCGGATTTGGAAAAACTTTGTCGTCGTCAAAAATAGAAAAATTCGTCAAAAATTGAAAAAATCATTAAAAATTGAAAAAATTCATTAAGAATTGAAAAATTACTTCAAATTGTGATTTTAGAAACTAAAAAAAGAGAACAAATTGAAAGGAATAAAGAACTCATGTGGTTACTTTCGCCGATTCGCAAACAAAATGTATGTAATGATGATGTTCAAGTTTACAAAAAGTAACAAGAAGCCTTGTCACTGGCTTCAAATATGCAAATTTCGATCACGGTAAAATTTGTTCATGGTAACAAATATACCAACATGGATGGCAAACTGGCTACTTTTGAAAACTCGCATAAGTTAATACTGTAACCAAAATTCGCATATTTGAAGCCGGTGACAAGCTTGTCACTTTTTGTAACTTTGAGCACCACTACAAGTATGTATTATTTGTCCCAAAAGTTCGCTTCACTTGTTTATACTGTATAAAAAAGTAAAAAGTAAAGTCCGTGAACTTTTGGAACAAATTGAAACAACCTACTATAACCAAATTTTCAGGAAATCCTTCGAGAAAAACACCAAAACCAGTCCAAACACCCACCAATGAGAAGACAAAAATTTTCTCTTACTAACAGAATCCTTCGACCGAAACGAAAACGTAAGTGATCTTTTTCATCAATAGTCCATGTTTAGCTTCTTTTTTTTCAGAACACGCTAAAACAATGCGGAAGAACCTTTCATTAGAACGCTGGCAACAAGAAGTAGCGGCCAAATTAAATCGAACCAAACCGCAAATCAATTGATAAAAAATTCTTCCGTGAATGAATCTGTGGAGCACTAGTTATGATGAAAAAAGGAAAATTTTTGAACACTCATAGTGATGATTTTTTCATCAATTTAAATATTTTTCGATTGTGTTTATTATTGTATTTCATAATAAATATTATTTCAATTGAAATTCAAGATGAAAAATACGAAAATTAGCGAAAATATAGTAAAGATGAAGAAAGGTGCGTCCTAAACTAGTGCAAGTAGCGACCAAATTAAGTCGAACCAAACAGCAGCAAATCAATTGATAACAAAATTATTTTCGTCTGAATGAATTCGTGAAAAAAACAAGTTTTTGTTTAGTAATACAGTGCTCCTTCGATATAGTGACACCCCCAGGGGGTGTCACTATATCGAAGGTATATAGGGATGTTACTATAACTTAACAACTTTATTGAAACAATAACAAGTAAAATATTCAACAAGCAGAAGAAAAGACATTTGTGATAATACAGGGTGCGCCAAAAGTGCGGACCTCGTTTATTTGATTCAAAATAGCCCGTAAAACATAACAAAAGACAAACAAAAACGTGTATTTTAAGAAAGTATAGACAAAAACAACTAAACTTTTAATATCTTACTCAAAATAGCCTCCTTGTGCATCCTTGAAGTTTCGTTGGAAAGTCATCTACGATGGCACGTAAAGTTTCATTGTTGAGTTCTTTCGGCAGTGAGACACTTGTAGACAGACATTTGCGGACGGGACATTTTTCAAAAAATTCAATTTTTTCAAAAATTCAAATTTTTCAAACGTTTCGTCCGCAAATATCCCGTCCGCAAAAGTCCGTCAACAAATGTTCGTCTGACGTAAATTCATGTGATTACCGCCTTTGGGCCTGGTTGAAACAAAAGGTGCACTCGAGAAAAATGCCACCGAACCTGGAGGAATTGAAAGACCGCATCAAGGAGGCCTAGAAGGAGTTGGATACCGAGACTATCCGAGGATGGCTGCAAGAGCTTCATCCAAGGTTGAAGAAAATCAACGGGAAAAATGGAAAACCAATCCAACAATATGTCAACAAGGTTTAGTTGATTTTTTGTTTGTTTTCTATTGTTTCCTTTTGTTAAATCGGATAAATGTGATTGTTCCTTGCTTAGGGATCATTCAGATATTACGTAATCAACTTTTTGATGGTTCACCCCCCCCCCACATGATTACTGATATCTAGATGACCCATTAGACGTGGTTCGTACGTGTTTTCGACGCGCGCAATCTATTTCTCGCATAAAAATACCCCTAATAAGGACAGTTTTGACAAATTTTTGCAAAAATCGAAAAATTTCTGTTTTTTTGGCCACCCTGTATCTATTTTGAAAGTAAACGCATTCGGTACATGAAAATCCATGCAATATAAAAAATTCAAAGTCCCATTACTTTTGGACCAAAATCCCGTTTTTTCATCAGATGTAAATAGAAGATTTACATTTAGAGCATTGCTCATGGATTCAGCTGCGTTGCGGGCGTTAAGTTTCTTGTTTGAAGTTTTTCCTTGTTCGAATAGTTCTTTCAGAAAATCAGTAACAGACCAAAAAATCAGTAACAGATCAAAGTTCCGTTTCTTTTGACCTCCTCCTATAGAAATTCCGAAAGTTTATTTTTTTCTTACCTAAAGAAACATCGATATTCGGCTAAGTGAATGGTCTAGTATTTCGAAAAAACTTTAAAAACCCTAGATTTCATGATTTTGAGGTCCCGAAAAAATCGATATTCATATATTAAAGGGAAATATCTTATATTCAAAATAAGAGGCATATAGTCATCTTATAAAGACTTTTAAATTTCAAACAAAATCTTTATTAAAGAATCAATTCATTAAAAATTGACACACAGAACAATCATATTCATTACATAATGTGTTTTGCCACCGCCCATTACTTAATTTCATAATAGCACAATTGTTGTCTATATCTGAAGTTGGGTAACCTAAAATTTTTGTGATTATTAAACCAAAATTTTAGAAGCTTACCTTGATCCCAGTTCATGTATGAGGAGTTGACGCCATTTTGCCATCTCCAGACACTATTATTTCTTGTAAGCCCCAAATAAAGGCTATCACAACCTGTTAATTCGATTTGGGCTATTTCTAAAATAATGAAAGTAGAGATTTTCATAGCCTATGATGATAAACAAACTACAAAAAATCTACTACAAACTGCAAAAATTTACTACATTCTTCAAAAATCTACTACCAACTACAAAAACCTACTGCAGACTACAAAAATCTACTACAAACTACAAAAAATCTACTACAAAAGTCTACTAAAAACTACAAAAATCTACTACCAACTACAAAAACCTACTGCAGACTACAAAAATCTACTACAAACTACAAAAATCTACTACAAACTACAAAAATCTACTATAAACTACAAAATTCTACTAAAAACTACAAAAATCTACTACAAACGAGCGTATGCTAAAATTTTTGAAGAAGAAAATTGATAAAACATTACGATTAATTTCATTATTTTCAAAAGCGCTAGTAATACTAAGCAGAGTAGATCTTGAATTCTTAACAAAACATTCAGCAAATGCTTCCGAAATTACAAGTGGTCTTGGATTAAAGTTAACACATTTGTTTGGGTTCGTTTTTGAATTGTACCAACCGTTCGGACAGCTTAATGAACCTTGAATTTTATTGGTGAGCTTAGCATAGAAACAACAAAAAACTACCATGTGGTGTTGTAGCAGGTTTCTGAGTAGTGTTCTGATTTTTAACTATTGTTAGGCATGAGCCAGGGATTCTATTGGAATCCATTTGAATCCCCTCGGAATTTTGACACCTATATTCGTCCATAGTATAAAATTTGCCGTCGGTTTCCACGTTTACAATCGACAAATTCTTGCATTTATTTATTGGGTCACACCATAGTACACCAGGCATCCAAGAACTACAATTTCGGCAAACACTATTTTCTATAAGAACATTCGAGATACTAACGAGTGGTTGAGTGTCGCATGTAGCATTGAGGGATGTTGGCCAATGGCCATCACAACGAGATCCATTTGCATTTGGACCTTGGTACATTGGACCAATGTAAATGAAAACAGCTTCATTATTGTACCCAGTCATATTCCTATAAAATTTAGTCAAGTTCTTATATTTTTTAAGATAATAGCACATAAATTTTTAAAGGGTACCCCCTAAAATATTTAATTTTTTACAAAAAATTAATTTTTTAGGTCAGTACCATTGAATTCCTCATACAAAATAACCTCTAAACGACACCCGTATGTCTATATTTTCGAAAATTTTAATTTTTTCAATTTTTAAAGGGTACCCCTAAAATTTTGTTTTGCACAAATTTTTAACAAAAAATATTATCATCTTCGTGTTTAGCATAATCAAAAAATCCCTATTGGTAAAAAATCAGCTCATAAAACTCCAGAATAACCGAGATATTGCTTCTTTATTAAAAATCCCCTTAAAAATCAATTTTTTAATTTGTTTAAAATCAGGTGAGGGGTATCAAAATATATTTTTTTTGGGCCACCCTACACCCAACGGGAAGCTTATTAAAAAAAACCGCATCCAATTTGGTTTTTGTCGTAGCCGAGATCCCACCGTTATGCATGGACACAGGGACTCAATTTTTTATTTGTAGTAGAAGCGCTAAAAATTGTAGTTTATAGTAGAAACGTTAGTTTGTAGTAGATTTTCGTAGTTTATAGTAGAAGAGCTAGTTTGTAATAGAAGCGCTAAAATTCAGATTTTCTAACGCTTCAACTACAAACTACAAATTTTTCCTACTACAAACTACAATTATTAGCGCTTCTACTACAAACTATAAAAGTCTACTATAAACTACAAAAATTTTTTATATATTTTTTCTAATATTAATATTTTTTTAGTATTTCAAATATTTTTTAGTATCTCATTTATACTCATGGTTGGGCTTTAGGCAAAATTTTTTTTATAAAACCACAGTTTTTGTCAAAGTATGACGTTGGGTATGCTAGAATTTTAAATATCTACCTAACAGTAATATTATCGACAATTCCACTGCCTGTACCAACATTACTAGTTTTAATATAAAACCCTCTATATGACCCATATGTATGATAAATATTTTCGAACGTTATATTCCTGATACAATTAACAGAAACATCTGGGCCAATTGATCCAACCGCCATTCCTAGTGAATAAACTGTCTAAAATAATATGTAATCCTTATATACAGGGTGGCTAAAAAAACCGTACTTTTGCGATTTTTCGAGCAATTTTTTGCCAAAAAATTTTTTATTAATTTTTTTCAAAATGATCTTGTGGGGGGTTTTTCTATGCGAGGAATCGTTTGCGCGCATTTTAAAATTTTTAACGATTTCATAGTCAAGAAAGCGTTTTGAAGATTTTTCAATGCGCGCAAACGATTCCTCGCATAGAAAAACCCCCCACAAGGTCATTTTGAAAAAAATTTAAGAAAAATTTTTTTTGGCAAAAAATTGCTCGAAAAATCGCAAAAGTGCGGTTTTTTTGGCCACCCTGTATAATTCATTTCCGCCGTAAATGGAAAAATAAGTCCGGAAGGGATTGTCAAGTGGTAAAGCTCTCGCTTTGCACTCCGATGGTGAGGGTTCGATCCCGGAGGTCGAAATCAGAAATATCATAATTCAAGATTTCATTATACAAACTACAAAACATAAACAGGCTAATTCTAGATTTTTTGTAGTTTGTATGATGAAATCTTAAATTATGATATTTCTGATTTCGATCTCTGGGATCGAACCCTCGCCCTTCGGAGTGCAAAGCGAGAGCTTTACCACTTGAAAATCCCTTCCGGACTTTTTTTTCCATTTACGGCGGATATGAATTATAGCAGAGTTTTGTAGCTTGTAATAGATTTTTGTAGTTTGTAGTAGATCGGTCTCGGTACTTAGACTTAAGTTAATTATGAGTAAAGTTCACAAAACTCAATTTACAGCTTTTTGAAAAACTTTTTATAATTTACTTACAGTGATATTTCTAATCAACATATCTTGACTGCAATTACTATACATGTTTCGACTGTTTGCCGGTTTAATTGCTATGCCATCATCTCCCACCTCAATGATGACATTCTCTACTAAAATATTCTTTCCACTTAAATCTATCCCATCGGTATTAGCAGGAAAGTCTCCAGTCCAATTCCAAACTCTTTTCTCCGCCATAGCTTGTTGAGAAGAAAAATCTACATAGATATCGAGATCATGTATATGCAAATTGAGCATGTCATAAAAATTCAAATGGAAACATGGTGAGTTTCTAACATGAATATTGTGAATTTCAACGTCTTTCGAGCGTACCATATGGAAAAGATATGGGCGAAAATCTCGATGAGGGACATAATTAAAGAAATCGTACCACCACGCATGGCCTTGACCATCGAGGATACCGTTTCCCGTTAGTTCGAAGCCGATGGAATCCTAAAATCATGTGTACCTTTCTCCTATTTGTTAGCTGTTAAAACAAGATCCGCAAGAGAATCGAGCTTTAAGACCAAGGGCATGTCACAACAATTTTTTTCGATGCTGAACGAAAATTTAGGTTTATAATCTGATAGAACCCATCAAGTTATGCAACTTTTATTTTGGGCTTCCGATCTGGTGGCCTGAATTCATTCAAGGTGCGCCGAAGGCGGTCTCGGTACTTAGGCTATAAGTTAATTATGAGTATATACTTTTTGTCAATTTTTGTAGTAGTATATTTGTTGTAGTTTGTAGTAGATTTTGTAGTTTATAATAGATTTTTTGTAGTTTATAGTAGATTTTTGTAGTTTGTAGTAGATCTTTGTAGTTTGTAGTAAATTTTTTTAGTGGCATTATGACCCCTAGAAGTTGGTGGAAACGGCCATTTTCGACCAAACTTGGATCAGCTCTAAGTCGGTAAGTCTTTTAGCTTTAGGGAAACGGTCTTTTGCATTTCCTAAAGCTAAAAGACTTACCGATTTAGAGCCGATCCAATTTTGGTCGAAAAATGGCCATTTCCACCAACTTCTAGGGGTCATAATGCCACTAAAAAAATTTACTACAAACTACAAAATCTACTATAAACTACAAAGATCTACTACAAAAATCTACTATAAACTACAAAAAATCTATTATAAACTACAAAATCTACTACAAACTACAACAAATCTACTACTACAAAAATTGACAAAAAGTATATACTCATAATTAACTTATAGCCTAAGTACCGAGACCGCCTTTGGCGCACCTTGAATGAATTCAGGCCACCAGGTCGGAAGCCCAAAATAAAAGTTGCATAACTCGATGGGTTCTATCAGATTATAAGCCTAAATTTTCGTTCAGCATCGAAAAAATTTTGTAACATCCGAAGCTCGGCTCTCTCGCGGAACGTGTTTTAATGATATCCTGCATTATTTTCGTCATAAACAAACCTGAATATATAAAGAAGACGGATGATCTTCCAGGTGGTTGATCATTCCGGTTTTATTTAAGATCTGAATCCACTCATCAATGTCGTTTGAAACAGTATAAGATCCATCGATTTGTAGAGTCACATTATATAAATTAGATATACTAACATTAAAGAAATAGAATGTATTCCCAGCCGGTACAAGAACAGTCCGATTTTCTTGGGCTTTGCTATTATTCGCTGCTTTGAACGCTTCGATTAAAGCATGGCCATTGTTTATAGCTACTGATGTGCTATTATCATTAGGAATAGCCCCAAACTCGCTAATAGAAATGATAGAGAATGTTGGATAAATAGAAAACGAGAATAAAATTAAACAAGTCCACATAAGTACGACTACACTTTTATTAAGACTAATAATATTTTTATAGAAAAATATTAGAGAATTCAATAAATGCTATAAAAATTTCTTAAAAGGGCTAAAAATTTTTTATCTAAAATTTCGATAAAGAATGTGTTTTAAACGTTTATCATTGAAACAATATAAGCCGGCACGAGTACTTTGAGTGTACTTATATTAAAGGGCGAGTTGAAATGAATGATTAGAATATACATGTTTTTGTCTATGTTACGGGAAAATCTGAACTGATCAGATTTTTCCGAGAAAAAGGGAAAATCTGATCAGTTAGTCTTAGCCTTAAACTTAGTCTTAGACTTATGCTTAGCCTAAGGCTAAGCCTTTTTCCCGGAAAAATCTGAACTGATCAAATTTTCCCGAAAAAAAGATTTCCCCGTAACATCTACACACAAAACATTTGGTGTTACAGTAGCGGAAAAAGTTTTTTCCTCTAATGAAAAAAGACTTGATTTTTTACATTTATTGAACAGTTTTGTTACAATTTTTAACTTATTTGATTTATATCAACCTTTTATAGCTAGATCAATGCCAGGAAATATAAATCAGAAGAAATTATTAAGCTTATCGTTGAGGCAAAGCAACGAGGCGAACTTGAGAAAGATATTGTTGACCGATTTCACGTAAGCGATCGCACTGTTCGTAACATTTGGAAACGTTGGAAGGAGGCTCAAACTGTAAAAACCAAGAAGAAATCGGAAGGCCAAAAAAAACTACGCCAGTAAAAAATCGACTACTCGTAAGGCTGGTCAAGAAGGGCCCATTCATGACAGCAGTGGACGTTCGAAAGTATGCCCATGACAACCTCAGGGTGGATATGACAGACAGAACGGCTCGATGCTTCGTCGAATAAAGGCCGTTATCAAGGCAAAAGGATACCCAACTAAATATTAAGTGTTTTTCTTGTGTTTCTGTTGTTTATTTATTGTTTTATTGGCATAAAGATATCAAAAAATGATTAAATTGCATTGTTTCATTAGAGGAAAAGATTTTTTCCGCTACTGTAAGTTTTTTCCGCTACCGATTCAAACAACAAAAAGAAACACCGAATTGGTGTTAATTTAAATAATGAACACCAAAGTTGGTGTTAATTTGATGAACTAACACGAAAATTGGTGCAAAATTAACACCATTTTTTGTTGAATTCATTTGCATCTTTTGATGTTAATTCATCAAATTAACATCAATTTTGGTGCCCATTCATTCAACTAACACCAATTTTGGTGTTCGTTCTTCAAATTAACACTAAAATTTGGTGTTCATTCATCAAACTAACACCAATTTGGTGTTTCTTTTTGTTGTTTGAATCGACTTAACACCAAATGTTTTGTGTGTAGTGAAAATATATCATTTACCCCTATTTTTTATGCGATGAGGCCGAATTTGAGGTTTAAAAAATTTGAAAAATTCATCTTGACCTTCAAAAATACCAGACAAAATGTGCTAAAATAGCTCGAAAACATGAAAAATCAATGAAAAACTCATGCTTTTTTAGATCAAGCACACCAGTGGGTCATCCAGATATTACGTAATCATGTTGGTAGGGGGGAGGTCGGTCCTCCTCATAAAAGTTGATTACATTAGTGCATTTTTGATGATTACGTTGGGGGGAGGTAAATCACCAAAAAGTTGATTACGTAATATCTGGATGACCCTCAGGAGGCACCGAAGAAATCGATTTAACGAAAGACATTCAAGTCTTGCAAGTGTTACTTCCTCTGACAAAAGGATCTCGCCTATGCGATAAATCTAAATCGTTAATCAAACGCTGTATTATATCTACCGATAAAGTTGGAGCATCTTGTGTATTAGGAATTGGCCAAATGACCATGGAAAAAATCGATAAAGAAGTGAACGAGCTACCAGAAAATAAACTACTATCATATAATCCATCCAAATTAGAGGAGAGGTACAGATGCGCGTTATGTAAAACTTGCTATCGCTCAAAACTGGGGTCGGGAAGTTTTTATAATATCTCTTGCTGAAACAGACTATACGATTGCCGGTATGCTGCTTTACCACTTTGCCACAGAGTCATAGTTTTTTTACCTTCGTTGAGGCCGACTATATTTATGGATGAAAAGCAGTGTTAATTCATGTGGTTTGGCCGATGCAGTTTATACTGTCATCATAAATAAAAAATAATTTTTTACAACAATTATACAAATTGATAAATTAACAATCACGCTTAAAATAATCAAATCTTGTTTCGTGGCAAAGAAGATCAGCGTGATGAGTTTCATTTTTCTCGCCTTTTTTGAATATATCCAATCCACGTCCTATCGTTACAATCCAGCCATTATCAAAACTATAAATTTTAAAGGGTGTATAAATTATGGACTATTTCATGAAAAAATTTTTTCTAAAATGATCATTTTTAGGGATAATTCTATGCGGAAATTCGATTGTGCGCACTCCCGAATTGTGAAAATGCTTCCTTGACCCTGATTCAGGCAAGGGATCGGTGTACTGAAGCGAAAATCAAATATTTTCGGATTTTTATGAGAAAACCGTCGATTCTTAGGTTTTTCTAGGCGAGAAATTGATTGCGCGCCTTTCCGAACCTTGAAAACGCTTTTTTGATCCCGATTCAAGAAAGAAATCGGTACTGAAGCGAATTTATTTACGTAAATATGTATTCTTCCCTGACTCAGGGCCAAGGAAGCGTTTTTAAGGTTCGGGAATGCGCGCAATTGATTCCTCGCCTAGAAAAACTTAAGAATTGACGGTTTTCTCATAAAAATCCGAAAATGTTTGATTTTCGCTTCAATACACCGATTCCTTCCTTGAATCAGGGAAAGCGTTTTCACAATTTGGGAGTGCGCGCAATTGATTCCCCGCATAGAATTACCCTTAAAAATGATCATTTTAGACAAAAAAATTTTATGAAATAGTCCATAATTTATACCCCCTTTAAAATTATAACTTTAAGACAAATTCTTACGTGATTTCCCGATCATGAAACTTTTTATAGACAATTTCTAGATTGATATTTCGTTTATTCAGTCGTTCCTTCCAAAAATTCAGCATTTGTGTTCGATACATCGGTGTAGTCTCGTTGTTCGGTAAGGTATATAGAACGATTTTCTTCAAGTTAGGAGCAAGTCGAACCGCAACCGCACAAAAAGCGAAGAATTGTTTAATCTATAAAAATTAAATTGTCCTATTCCTACGTAATTTGATGCGGGAAATCCGAATATCGCATTCTAAAATCCTGAAAATGCTTCCCTGAATCAGGGAAAGCTGTTTATTGACACGAAAATGATCATTTTTCGAATTTTCAGCTAAAATTGTCATTTTTATCTGCAATTGGCCTATTCCTATGTAATTTTTGCGGGGAATCCGAATTTCGCATTCCCGAAGCCTGAAAATGTTTCCTTAAATCAGGAAAACCTGTTTATTGGCACGAAAATGAACAATCTAAAATGGTCATTTTCGTGTCAATAAACAGCCTCCCCTGATTCAGGGAAGCATTTTCAGGATTATTTTTTCAGGAGCATTTTCAAGTCGCTACTGTAATATCCGGACGGTTCCATAAAATAGTTCTTACTTGTTGCTCATTAATAATATACGGGTCTTTAACTTCGATGCAAGAAACAAACTCGTCCAAACATTTTTTAAAAAGACCATCATAAGTAATGCCAGTTGCATTGTCAGGGATTACAATTGACAACATATGAGTCCAATTTATTCCTAAAAATCGCTCATTTAAAGGACCAGTCAGTTACAACCATACGAAAAAATGATATATTCGGAAAGATTATGAAAAATGGAGCATTTTTTGTTTTTACGGCATGTTCTGAATCGTTGTAGTTTTCGAGAAAATTGCGTTTGAAATTTTGAATTGTGTACAAGCTCTTCGTTGTAATACACAAACTTTTTTGAATTTTTTGCGGAAAAATCGATTTTTTAAATTTTCAT
>OZJO01001539.1:37728-48213 GCA_900406225.1 Acrobeloides nanus
AAAAAAAATAAAAAATGCAAAAAAATTTTTCTTCGCCGGAGATTGAACCCCGGACTGCAAAATGATAAAGCTATCGCATATCCACTGGACTACGCGTGCAAGTAATTATATAGCTTATTTTTTTAACAAGTAGAAAGTGTATATTTATTTTAAACTTTTTTGCTGTTTTTTTCGAAAACGGTAAGGATTGGGGAAAAAATTCTTATAGTACGTTTATAGGGGCACCATAACAAACATTTTTTGATACTTTTTGTCAAAATCTAGGAAATCAAGTTCGTGATGTTTACTTGTCAGCATAAAATTACGTAGTAATAGACTAATTCCAGACATCAAAATGACAATTATAGCTGAAAAACTCGAAATATGGTTATTTTCGTGTCAATAAACAGCCTTCCCTGATTCAGGGAAGCATTTTCAAGATTATTTTTTCAGGAGCATTTTCAAGTCGCTACTGTAATATTCGGACGGTTCCATAAAATAGTTCTTACTTGTTGCTCATTAATAATATACGGGTCTTTAACTTCGATGCAAGAAACAAACTCGTCCAAACATTTTTTAAAAAGACCATCATAAGTAATGCCAGTTCCATTATCAGGGATTACAATTGACAATATATGAGTCCAATTTATTCCTAAAAATCGCTCATTTAAAGGACCAGTCCAGTCAGTTACAACCATACGAAAAATGATGTATTGAAAAGATCATGAAAAATGGAGCATTTTTTGTTTTTACGGCATATTCTGAATCGTTGTAGTTTTCGAGATAATTGCGTTTGAAATGTTGAATTTGTTACAAGCTCTTCGTTGTAATACACAAACTTTTTTGAATTTTTTGCGGAAAAATCGATTTTTTAAATTTTCATAAAATGAACATTGTAGCAATTTTTTATAGCTAAATGAGACGAACAAAATGACACCAAAATTATCCAATTTGAACATTGTTTTGGGTTATTGAAACGAAAACATGAATCAGAATTTTCGTTTCAATAACCCAAAACAATGTTCAAATTGGATAATTTTGGTGTCATTTTATTCGTCTCATTTAGCTATAAAAAATTGCTACAATGTTCATTTTATGAAAATTTATAAAATCGATACAAAAATCGATTTTTCCGCAAACAATTCAAAAAAGTTTGTGTATTACAACGAAGAGCTTGTAACAAATTCAAAATTTCAATCTCACTTATCTCGAAAACTACAACGATTCAAAACATGCCGTAAAAACAAAAATGCTCCATTTTTCATGATCTTTCCGAATAAATCATTTTTTCGAATGCCGGACAGTTGGTCGATTCGGACACTTGGTCGACCCGGACAGTTGGTCGACCGGACATTGGCCGACCAGACAGTTGGTCGACTCGGGCCTAAGCCTGAGGCCTAAGCCTAAAGCCTAAGCCCTAAACCCTAAGCCTAAGCCTAAAGCCTAAGGCCTAAGCCTAAAGCCCCCTGTCCGGTCGACCAACTGTCAAGTCGGCCAACTGTCCGAGTCGACCAACTGTCCGACAACGCATTTTTTCATATGGTTGTAACTGACTGGACTGGTCCTTTAAAGATCATCATTATTTTTTGCCATAATATGCATATAACTTACTTTCAAGTGAAGAAGCTCTAGAGATTTTATCATCGAAGTCGGTTAAAGACAATCTTGAGCGCTTAATGGATGAAACTGGTGGACTACAATTTTTAGCAACAAGCTTGCGCGCGACTACCTCCTTCTGTTTACGCTTTTTTGGCTTTCGTTTAAGATTTTGTCCGGATTTAAGAGTTTGATGCACTTCAGGTTTTTTATGCGTGACATCGCTAAAAAAATATTAATAAACTAAAAATCAAAAATACTTCATTGGAAGATTGCNTTTCGTTTAAGATTTTGTCCGGATTTAAGAGTTTATGCACTTCAGGTTTTTTATGCGTGACATCGCTAAAAAAATATTAATAAACTAAAAATCAAAAATACTTCATTGGAAGATTGCCATCCTCATTACCCTTTAAAGGAGCAGGTTGAGCCAACTTTCCGATCTTTTCCATCACCATGATGTTAAACTTTTCTAAAAATTAAATTAAGAAAATTAGAATCAGTGTCAAAATTAAAGGACCAATTCAGTCAGTTACAATCATATAAAAATGATATATTCTGAAAGATCATGAAAAATGGAGCATTTTTTGTTTTTACTGCATCATCTGAATCGTTTTCCCCATCGAGATAAATGTATTTGAAAATTTGAATTCGTGTACATGTTTTCGTTGTAATAATCAAACTTTTTTGAATTTTTTGCGAAAAAATCGTGAAAAAATAGCATCAATCGACAGAGAATTTTATGCTGAACAAATTTGCTAATTGAAGTTTGCGTAAAAAATTATTTTCTCCGATCAAAAATGCAAAAATAAGTTTAAATTCATGTAGGGTTTTCGTTTCAATATACAAAAATTTAAACTTATTTTACATTTTTGATCGGAGAAAATAATTTTTACGCAAACTTCAATTAGCAAAGTTGTTCAGCATAAAATTCTTTGTCGATTCATGCTATTTTTTCACGATTTTTCCGCAAAAAATTCACAAAAGTTTGATTATTACAACGAAAACATGTACACGAATTCAAATTTTCAAATGCATTTATCTCGATAGGGAAAACGATTCAGAGGATGCCTTAAAAACAAAAAATGCTCCATTTTTCATGATCTTTCCGAATATATCATTTTCCCCATATGATTGTAACTGAGTGAACTGGTCCTTTAAGTCAAGAAATAAGGGAAAAATTTTCAGTCAAGTCAAGTTAATAAAAAGCTTGTCATTATAAACACTTATTAGATAGGCAATTTCGAAATAGGAAAGTGAGCCAAATAATTTCCTTTATCATTTTTCTAACTATTTTAACTGTTTACGAAACTGTGCTGCATATACGTAGTTTGTTTGCATAGAAGGTTCTTGAATAACGCACGAAATTACATATTCACATGACGAAAAGATTTATCACGGGACTGACAAAGGACCCTCACAGCTTGAGAATTTTGAAATTCAAGATTTTTTCTTAAAAGGGGTCCAGTTTGCGACACTTTTCAAAAAAAATTTTTTTTGAAAAGTACCACCACGAATTTTCAAAAATTTTTGTTCTCAGGAGCTTTCGATATGGGGAACTCGAATCTGAAGGAATTTTTTGATTTTTACCACTGGTAGTCGCTCCCATCAACATTTTTAGCGTTAGGTTACATCTTTGAAAACCCCAATTTTTGAAAAGTCTGGATATTGAAACGAAAATATGAATTCGTATTCGATTTTTTACTATAGTAATTCTATAGAATCGTTTTCTCCCAGTCTCAGGATGAAATTTAAAAAATCATCAAAAATGGTTTTAATTGAACAAGGTTATAAGCAAATTTTAGCGTTACGAAATTTTGGCCCATCCTGTATAGTCTGTTTCAGTTAGTGTGCACAAAAGTTGGGGCACTATAGTGTAATAGATAAGGAAGCGGTCCGTCCGATCTGGTAAGTTAAGCAACGTTGAGACCGCCGATTCAATCCTCCGATGGGAAAAACTTTTGAATTTCAAAAAATTGGCAAAGTTGGAGCAAAAATTTTTTTCTCCCTAAGAATCAAAATTTTTTTTGAAAATCAAGAGTTTTACTATAAAGGGATTGAACATGCGGTCTCAACTTTGCTTAACTTGCCAGATCATACGGGCGGCTTCCTTATCCACTGCACCATGGTGACCCAGCTTTTTTTGCATTTTAGCTGAAACGCATTTGTCNCAACGTTGCTTAACTTGCCAGATCATACGGGCGGCTTCCTTATCCACTGCACCATGGTGACCCAGCTTTTTTTGCATTTTAGCTGAAACGCATTTGTCACTTCAAGTATTATGAAGGCTTATTCCGTTAAGCAGATTTTATTCCAATTTTTGGGTATTGTCGGTATAGCTAGTCAAATAATTTTCGAAAAATACTTGATCATTGCTGCTAAAAAATATTGTCCACGCATTATAAAAGTACAGGGTGGCTAACAAAAACTGCACTTTTGCGATTTTTCGAGCAATTTTTTGCAAAAAAAAAATTTTTCCAAAATGACCCTATGGGGGGTTTTTCTATGCGAGGAATCGTTTGCGCGCATTCAAAAATCTTCAAAACGCTTCCCTGACCATGAAATCGTTTAAAAAAATTATTTTTTTTTGAAAAAATGAAAAATTCTGATTTTTTTAAACGATTTCATGGTCAGGGAAGCATTTTGAAGATTTTTGAATGCGCGCAATGATTCCTCGCATAGAAAAACCCCCCATAGGGTCATTTTGGAAAAAATTAAAAAAATTTTTTTGCAAAAAATTGCTCGAAAAATCGCAAAAGTGCAGTTTTTTTAGCCACTCTGTATGAGACTGTCACTCCCAATACTTATGATGGCTTATTTCGGTTAAGCAGATTTGATTTCAATTGTTGGGTATGGTCTGTATATAGCATCAAAAACGTGCCAATGATATCAAATAACTAAAATATTGAAAAAATGTATCACTTATGCTTATTCTTGTGCTTGATATTTTTTATTTTTGAGGCTTCTTCAGGTATTTTCAATAACATAACGAGTTCCATCTGAACCCCCACAAAATATACTACTTTCGAGGATAAGTACCAAACTCAAACAAATAATGCTATTTGTGATTAAACTGTTCAAGGTCCTGACTATGTCCGGGCCTTTTAAATGACCAGTCCAGTAATGTACAATCTTATGAAAAAATGATATATCCGAAAAGTTCATGAAAAATAGAACATTTTTTGTTTTTACGGCATGTTCTGGATCGTTGTAGTTTTCAAGATAATTGCGTTTGAAATTTTGAATTTGTTACAAGCTCTTCGTTGTAATACACAAACTTTTTTGAATTTTTTGAGGAAAAATCGATTTTTGCATCAATTTTTTAAATTTTCATAAAATGAACATTGTAGCAGTTTTTTATAGCTAAATGAGACGAACAAAATGACGTCAAATTTATCCAATTTGATCATTGTTTTGGATTATTGAAACGCAAACATGAATCAGAATTTTCGTTTCAATAATCCAAAAGAATGTTCAAATTGGATAATTTTGGTGTCATTTTGTTCGTCTCATTTAGCTATAAAAAATTGCTACAATGCTCATTTTATGAAAGTTTAACAAATTGATGCAAAAATCGATTTTTCCGCACAAATTCAAAAAAGTTTGTGTATTATAACGAATAGCTTGTAACAAATTCAAAATTTCAAACGCAATTATCTCGAAAATTACAATGATTCAGGACATGCCGTAAAAACAAAAAATGCTCCATTTTTCATGATCTTTCCGGATATATAATTTTCATATGATTGTAAATTACTGGACTGGTCCTTTAATGTGAAATTTTTTGTAATATATTTCTCACATCATGTTCAACCTTTTTGTTGCTTCTATGTACGCCGAAAACATTTATGTATTTGTATAAAATCGTAAATGCGCTAAATTTAAAAAAGTCGAAATCTATAAAGTTTTACCTAAGGTCTTGCTAATAAATGAATTTTTAATGATTCTAAAAACATGCTCTTTTGCTAGTTCGATGTCTGTTATATTTTTAAAATTTGATACTCTTTTACAGAATTTCCTAGCCTACGCGAAAGCTATTACAACACCTCAAGATGAAGCTAAACTGGCAGAAGACATTGAAAGGCTCCCTCGGAAGTACATGAAGATCTCTTTATCGATGAATTTCAGAAAGTGCACATGCTTGCTGTTTACGGTCAAGGAAACCGACTAAGACCTGAAAATTTCGATCAACGGCGAGAAAATTGAACAAGTCAAACAATTCCATTACCTCGGCATCGAACTTGACCAGAAGCTAAGCTATAAGAACCATGTCACCAAGATCTCGATCAAATGCCGTCAAACCATTGGAGCACTATGCCGAACCATCAGAAAGTGGGTGCCTATGAAGACTTTCGAGAAGATTTACAAGACCACTGTCGAACCCATGCTAACTTATGCCATTGAAGCATGGTATCCTTCCCGAATCGTCTTTCAGAACACCATCGAAAGAGTCCAGAAGTTCACTGCCAAGATCTGTACCAACGACTTCACCTCCTCGTACCTGGCACTGCTCGAGAATTTACAATGGAAGCCCATCAACCAAGATGCAAGGGAGAAATGTGCACTGGTCATGCACAAAGCCATCATGGGCCACCGGAAACTAACCGATGCTGTGCAACCATATCCGAAGGCGTACAAGAAGAACTGGTCATGAATTGAAGCTCATCATACCAGCTTCCACACTAGAAGTCATCACAAGCAGCTCCCTCAATACCGCAAAGAAGATCTGGAACAACCTGCATGCTGACGTTGCCACGATAGCCCATCCGATTCAAGAATACCGTAAAAGGCTATGCTGTTTACAACCTTCTAACCAATACCAAAATCGTTGGAAGACCGNGCTGACGTTGCCACGATAGCCCATCCGATTCAAGAATACCGTAAAAGGCTATGCTGTTTACAACCTTCTAACCAATACCAAAATCGTTGGAAGACCGGGATTGAGAATCTAGAATTGTGATATTTTTGTGTTATTTTAATAATAATTTCATGTCTCTCTTATTGTACTTGAAATTACACTGTTTTGTCTTATATTACCATGCTTTATGGTATGACAAATAAATCTTTATTATTATGGAATTAAAGACCGGGAGACCGAGCGCCTTTGGCGCTCAAGGGATCGTCCCAAAAATTTTTTGTGTTTCTCGGTTCAATTTTGTTCGAATTTTTCAATTTTTTCGATTTTTTCATTTTTTTCAATTTCTTTCCAATTTTACGTTTTTTTCAAATAAATCGATTTTTTTTTCAAAAAAGAACATTTATTGAAAAAGCAAAAATATTTAGGCGGAGACGGGGATCGAACCTGAGCCTTTCCGACTGCAAAACTAGCACTTTATCAACTGGGCCATGAAGGCAAATCAACAAAAGGTTTTCATTTCTGACCACATACTAAAGCATAAAAGGCGAAAATAAAAAAATTGATTTTTAATTTTTCCAGAAGGAGTACCACCACGGTTTTGGTGTCGTTTTTCTTCCCTCACCGAGCTCTTTCCAAGAATTTAAGTCGTAAAGGACATAAGTTTACAAATTCGGTGACACAAACAAACAGACAGACATTTCTCGTTTAATATTAAACGATATGGAAGAGCCTAATTTAATTCGAATTTGAATTTACTGTTAGAAACTATATCGGAATTAAAAAGAAGCCTGAAAGTGAAGAAAACGTAAATTGTTGCGACGAATAGAAGAATTGTTTTCTGTTTAAAAATTGGATTCTACTTTTTTAAGGGTTAATAAAGCGAGAGTCGATAATCGAATGGAATTAGATTATTTTGGCGTTGAAGTCAACTCGGATGCAGGAGAACAGCAAGCTTCTGATGGTGATGAATGCTAAGATCGAGCAAGTAAAACAATACCGATACATTGGAATTGATTTGGATCCGAAGCTTGACTACAAGAACCACGTTGCGAGAATCACCACGAAATGTAAGCAGGCGACTGGAACACTTAATCGAACCGTTAGAAAATGGGCACCGAAAGCAATTTTTGTAAAGCTATACAAGACTACAATTGAGCCGATCATCTGTATGCCATCGAATCCTGGTACCCGTAGCAAGTAGTACTCCAAAACTCCATTGAACGAGTTAAGAAGTTTGCAGCCAAGCTCACTACCAATGACTTTGCTACGCCTTACTCGAACCTTCTTGAGAAAATGGGATGGAAATCTGTAAGCCAAATGGCCATGGAAAAACGCGCTGTGATCGTCAACAATTACATGAAAGGCAATCAAAGACTGCTAGATAATGCCATCGTTGCGAGATCTATCGAAAACATACGACATAGCACAAGAGTCGGACACGCATTGAGGCTCAGCATGCCGACATCGAAACTGAAAACCGTTCAAAGCAGCTCCTTGAACACTGCTCAACAGATCTGGAATGCGCTACCGATCGAAGTTGTGACGATTGGAAACCCTGGGCTTTTCAAAAACGCTTCAGTCCAGACGTTTACCAGCGGTAAACTGGTCGGAATGTAACAAGAAGAGTGGAACTATTTATATGATATGGAATCTATGTGGGATATCATCAGAGAAGAAACCAATATAACTGAAGTTTTTGCAACAATTCCGATATAGTTTCTAACAATAAATTCGAATTAAATGTAGGCTCTTCCATATTTTGTGTTACAATAAAAATTTTTGAATCCATGGGATCCAAAATATATTGCATAATTTTTCTTATGCCGAATACTTTCACGCACATTAGTTCGTGTGTCAAGATCCGTCCACCCTATGTTGAGCGTTCCTTGTGAGTCGAATGATATAAGTCGTTTGAAAAAATAACTTCGTTCGCAACTTTTTCTATTTTTCGAATGCTAGATATGATCCAAACTTATAGATACAACAATAGAGAGGTGCCAACGATTACAAATAACATATGCAGCAAAATTTATCGATCCAATTACATACGAACACCAACTCTTACAAGAGTATAATACCACCTTAGAATTTGAAGAGGGCCATAATTCAACCACTTTGTTCACATTCTCAAATATACAGTTGCATTTCATCAATTCAACTTATAAATTTGAAATGAAAATTAAGATTTTTATTGGCTATGGTGATGGTTACACAGGATATTATAGTGTTTACGATTGTAAAGCGGTCTCAAATAATTCTTGCACTAGTAGTGTGCCGTACGCAAGCTATTATGGATTTGTTCCAACTTTTAGTGATGGGAGTTATTGTGAAATTGGCTTTTCGAATCCACTTTTTTATAAAGGACATGCTTTTCAAAGTCGTAGTAGTCAAGAATCTGGTCAAATAATTGGGAAAGATTATTCTGAAATACTACGAGACATGTATGATAGTAAGTGTTCTTATATACTGTTTCAATATAACTACAGGTTGTCAAAAAATGGCATTTTGCGATTTCTTATGTCTTTTAATCATCATCAAAATAACTTTATAAGGGGTTTTTCTATGCGAGAAATCGATTGCGAGCCTTGAAAATGCTTCCCTGCCCCTGTATTAGCATATTTCGCTTCAATACGCACATCTCTTCCCTGAATTAGGGTCAGGTAAGCGTTTTCAAGATCCGAAAATGCTCGCAATCGATTTCTTCACAGAAAGCTCAATTGTAAGTTATTTGGGTAAAAATTTAAAAATTGAAAATATCGCCCAAAAGAATGCAAAATTGTCATTTGGGGGGGGGGGTACCCTTTATATCTCCTGGATCATGGGAGGGGAGTAATTTCTTGTGGTCGATCGAAATTGAAATTCCGATTTCGAATTTCTGCTCATTTTTGAGAGTCGAAATTTTTATTTCGAGACTTCAATTTCGAGAAATCCGAAATGTCTAAAATTAATTTCAACAAAATTTTACGGACCAAAGATCCGAAAACATAACTCATATATGTTACATAAGGGTCTACACTAATTTTCTTCTAATTTTTGAGAAGACATATAAAAAATTATTGAGTGGTTCGGAAGTAACCGGCTTTGGCAGATTCAATCAACCTTTATAAAAATGACTCCTCCGGAGGTTTTTCTAGGCTGCAAATCGATTGCGCGCATTTCCGAACCGTGAAAATGCTTCATTGATCCTGATTCAGGAAAAGAATTGGGTGTAATAAGTATAAAATTCTCTAATCTAAATCCTACGAATTTAGACGTTAACTGTAATGGAACTAGTAGAGAATCCAGCAATGTATATTATTACTTTCAACAATATTGTATATATAGTCAAAATTATACATTACCTGCAGAAAATTGTATGTTTTTAAAGGACCAGGCTACTTTCGGGGAGTTGATTCCGTGTGAACGAACATAGCTGAACAAGGGGGGGGGGTACTTTACCCCCCCCCCTTACTTCGTCTTTTTGCCGAAAATTTTTAATACCCACTTCGTATTTGGGGTTGGTTTAACACTCAACGGTTTGGTTGTACTTTCTGGTAGAATGGATAAAACTATTCATCTGAATTAAAAAAACAATCAACCTACTCCCTTGCCCATGTGTGAATGTATCGAATTAAATGTCAGTCTTTAAAGCCGTGATAATCGTATGGAATCTCATTGATTTTATATGCACTATATTTATGATTTATAGCAACATGTAGTAGATTTAATGCTTCATTTGAAATTCTTGATGGAGAAGCACAAATAGCTGCTTCGAATTTTCTAATTGATTTTGTTGATAGCTTATCAACACTTAATGCTACGCTTATAAATGTAACAACATCAAACAATTCTTTATTTAATTGTACTAAACCAAATAATATTGATTTTCCTTTAAATAGCCTTCAAGATGAAAGGTAAAGGATGATTAAAGCACGTTCCGCGAGAGAACCGAGCTTCGGATGTCACAAAAAATTTTTCATCATTGAACGAAAATTGAGGTGGATATTCTGATAGAACTCATCGAGTTATGCAACTTTAGTTCTTGGCTCCCGAACCGGCGACCTCTCCCCATGGCG
>OZJO01001541.1:0-11528 GCA_900406225.1 Acrobeloides nanus
GTCGGCTTTCTCCCAACAAACATTATGACTTTGGCCTTGGCTATAAATCGATTTGTTGCTATTAGCGGGTTTTCCATAGGAATTTCTGAAAAGCTCTTTGCTAATGTAAGAATTTTATTTAAAAAAATCAAATTTTGAAGAAAAAAATTTTAGATGTCTGCAGTACTATCGTACTTTTTGATTGTATTCCTAATTCTGCTCAATACTATACCTATAAGTATCTTTAAAAATCCGGATACTTTTGTATATACTGATAAAAATCTGACCATATTGAATTTTCACAATCGAGTTGGATGTCCAAATTCAATTGTGAGGCCATTTTGGTTTTTGGGTGAAACTATTCATGTACTACAAATTGGGGCATTAATAGTGGCTGTTTTTATATATGCGTTTTGTATAATGCTGATATTAGCAAGAGTATGTCAATATAACAGAAAAAAGTCTGAATACCGCTGGGTACCACGTATTGGCAATACCCCCTCCCAAGACATGTCAAAAAGCCGCGATTGTTACGATCCGGTCCTCAAAAATCGCAGTTCCGGCCCAGCCTATTTTAGGGCCGTAAAAAATTGCGTTCCAAAAGCCTGTCTTCTTTCTCCTTTATTTCAATAATATTTTATTACATTTTTATATGCTGTAAGCTTTCTCATTTCTATTGGAAGATTTGTGCCTAGAGCAACAACTACGCTTCACTATTATATATTTAAACTTTAGCGCCGCAAAAGCGGCACTAGTCAAATGACCTCAACCGAATGGCGTATGTTATTTCTAACCCTTATACCATGTGCCGTTAAAACTATTACTCAAATGTATTTTTATTATTTTTGTCCAGGGGACTATCTAGGACAGCTAATGCAGCTATGGATGTTGGTTTTAGAACAAGGATATCATCCATTTCTGTATATTATTGTCAACAAGTAATTCTTAAGGTTAAAATGTTTCACAAATAAAGTCTTTTAGAAGGATACGATTTCACATCTCCAGACTATATAGATGTACTCATATACAAGTAAATATTACGAGTGAACACAAGCAGACTACTACTCAAAGGGCATCATTACAACGATTTGGAGTAATTACAAGAAATAATTGGTTTAAGAAATAATTGGCTTACTAGTTAAAAATCTAATTTGTAGTGGCTCTAATTTGTATTTGTAGTAAAAATCTAATTTGTAGACAAAATGACCGATCATGGGTTGAGTAGAGGCCCAAAGATTTACAAAAAAATTAGAGCTAGGCCGTGTCTCATTCCAAATTTTTTCTAAATCTCAAAACTTTTGCGCGAATAAATTGAATTTTTTAGCTTATACATAAATTTTAGCTTATAAATAAACGATTTTAAAAAGTACACATGTTTCTTACAAAACCTCATAAAAATATTATCTCTTGTAAAAAATTAAACGGAATAGAGTTTACTATGCAGTAACACGTTGTGACTCCAATCGGCTTCCCAAATAACAGAGTCTGTTAGTAAGCGTATGGTACTCCTCGGGTGGAATAGGCAATTGTGGAAGATCCAGAAGATTTCTAAATTTTTCCGTTAAGTTCATAAAAATAATATATTCCTACTTTAACTCATCGTAACAATTTTTGAGCTCTCTGTATACATTCATGCCTCTTTTGGCCAGCTCATCCGCTTGATAAACCGGTGCAGGGATTGAAATTGCAGACGAAACAATTTGATGCTCATAGCACAAAGAAAGAAGAAAATATTTTACAATTTTCTCAGGAATATCGATTTCATCGAACAGCACCGCGTATTGAGTGAATTTTGCAGTTCCCTAAAATTTGGTAAACTTTTTTGAGGGTAGAATACTTGAATTGGATAGTGAGAAAGCATAAAAAACTCGAGGCAGTCTTCTCGCATAAACTTTTTGTCCACCACTGTGCCTGGTTCGGCATTCACAATCTTTTGGCTTTCTAATTTAGCAAAACGCTTGTTGTGCCGTTTCGTGGCAATAATCATAACGAATTTGGGCTTGTAATTGGGATCATATTCATAAAAGCCTTGTTTGATTTCTTTGAGCTCTTCTTTCTTAGCCTAAATATTTTGTAAGTGTCATGAAAATTGTGAGTTTATGCGTACCCAGGGGCGTAGCTAGGGGGGGGGCAATTATTGCAATTGTAAGGGGTGTAATCCTTACTGTTGTAGCATACGGAAAGATACAATAGAAGGACAAGAACTGGTGTCGATTGTCTATCAAGTAGAAATAAGGAAGAGACACTNGGGGGGGGGCAATTATTGCAATTGTAAGGGGTGTAATCCTTACTGTTGTAGCATACGGAAAGATACAATAGAAGGACAAGAACTAGTGTCGATTGACTATCAAGTAGAAATAAGGAAGAGACACTCAGAGGCTCAGTAGCGCAGGCGGTTAGGAAGTCTATTTGAGGGAACAACAACTTCATTTAGGTATGAATTGAGAGTTCAACTCCGAGCGCGACAAGTCCAAATTTTTCCATGCTACACTGTAAACCTGAGGCTTACCGAATATGGTGGACTCAGACTTTTACGTTTTCAATAAAACAACATGCGTATGAAAAGAATAATATAAACGCCCGTTCAAACTTTTTTCCAATAACCAAAAGTTTATTCAAACGTGACAATCGTCACACAATTGTCCCCCCCCCTCTGAAATCGGTCGAATTCCGAAAAAATGCGATTTTTTTACCATTCTGCATTTTTTGATCATTTTTGGTAAATTGCCCCTATCCCCAAAATGAAATCCTGGCTACGCCACTATGCGTACCATCGCAAACTGTCCTTCCGAAAGACCATCACGGATGACAAAAACATAATCTGGCTTGCAATGTTTAGGCCTATTCTTCTTTAGCACCTCCAACATTTGCTTGGTCTTTTCTTTGAGTATGTTAAGATTAACCGCTTCCCGACGGGACTCGTGATAGAAGAAGTCTCCAACAAAGGCATGCGGATCTTTCGCGACATTTCCAACGAGTCCAACTGCCGAGGGATCCAATGAAGTCNTCTTTGAGTATGTTAAGATTAACCGCTTCCCGACGGGACTCGTGATAGAAGAAGTCTCCAACAAAGGCATGCGGATCTTTTGCGACATTTCCAACGAGCTAAAAATGTACAGGGTGGAAAAACGTTACATTTTATCATTGAATTTTGGATCTAAAATTTTTTCCTTAAAATGACTCTATTAGGGGTAATTCGATGTGGGGAATCGATTGCACGCATTCCCGAAACGCGAAAACGCTTGCCTGACCGAGATTCATGAGACAAATGCAAAAGATGTCCATTTTCACTTCAAAAACTCAATTTTTTCCCTGAATCATGGTCAGGGAAGCATTTTCAAGATTCGGAAATGCGCGCAATCGATTCTACGCATCGAATTACCCCTAATAGGATCATTTTTAGCGAAAAATTTTTTGTCCAAAATTCATGAAAAATGAAACTTTTTTTTTCATCCTGTATAAAAATAAGCACTGTTTAAAAAATTACTCCAACTGCCGAGGGATCCAATGAAGTCAGCGATGGATCTTTGAATAAGCGGCGATTTCGCATAGAAGCCGAAGCTGGATGAGCAACATCGTATGAAAGAACTAGAACATTGCCGGTTTCAAGACCAAATTTTTGTCTAAAAAGGTGATCTTCAAATTTTTATATCTGCCAAAAAAATCATTTTGGTAACTTTTTTTTGATAAAACTATTTTTAGCATACTAAAACAAACGTACGCAATAGGCTCAGTAATAGGTTTATAATTAATTCCAGAATTTTTGCAGTTGATTTTATTGAAGATATTCTGAATTGTTAAAAAAATTTTAGGAGCTACTATACAATAGAGGGACCACCACAAAAAATTTTTCTGGAAATGATCCCTCTAGGGGTAAAAACATGCGGAGAATCTGAATTTTCGAAGCGAAAAAACGCTTTTCTGATTTAAAGAGAGCCTGTGTATTGAAGCGAAAAGTCGCAAAGATCGTATTTTTACGACTTTTCGCTTCAATATACAGACCTTCCCTAGATCAGGAAAGCTTTTTTTCGCTTTGAAAATGTCAAATTCAGATTCTCCACATGTTGTTACCCCTAGAGGGGTCATTTCCAAAAAAAAATTTGAAAATTTTTTCACGTGGGTAACCCCCTCATTGTGTAGTAGTTCCAAAATTTAAAAATTATACCTCTAAAGTAGCTGTATCCTTAAGAGGTTTTCCATTTTTCATCATGATTATATTGCCACGAGGATCTCGTTTTCCATTCAAGCACGCGTCCACCGTTTCACTAGCAACATGTTGAGTCAGAACTTTGTAGAGACTTTCGAATAATTTGAGTCGATCTAAAAATTCTTTGGCTATCAGAGATCAAAATTGTTCTTCAAAATTGAGAATTGGGTTCCTAGGCCCCCATCACGGCTCAACAAAGAGGAAAAAGTGAAAGCAAGGGCAAAATTTTCCAAAAGTTTTCATAGAAATAGCGCTATCATGTTCCCCGCATAAAAATGTGGGTATGCTAAAATTTTTTTGAATTTTGACAAAATAAAAAATGACTTTTGGGCGCGGGATCGAACCCGCGACCTATGAGTGAAGGCCGAGCACGTTAGTCAATCGGCCATAGGTCAAACCCCCCAAAATCCATGATATGGTACTCGTTTTGAAGCGCTCGATGAGCTGAGTCGATTGGCTAATTTTTTTTTAAATTTCGACTCTTGCTTGCACCTTTTCGGCATTTTGATGCGCCATGCCATGTAACCAAAACCCTAAGGTCTTATGACTTCCCGGAATTGAGTAGAGAGATCTTAGGGCCAAGATCGCCTATGCCATGAATCTGAAACTGCTCTTAAGCAAACCCTAGCCCACAAACTTTTTCTCTCTTCAGTAGGTGGGAGAGTCCTGCGATCTGTACTTTTTTTGAGGGCACAAGGTAGATTAGTTTAGAGCCCTGATGCAAATAAGTAACTCTCTTACGATGATAATTAATTCCTTCAGAAAGTGAAGAAGTTCCATCTTTCTTAGAGCCAATAAACAACACAAATTCCGCTTTACTTTCTGCCAAAAACTTGAAGTGTTTGTCCCATTCATTTAGATTATTTTCATCAGAGAGTTTAAGAGGCTGTGGATTACCTAATTTAACACCTTTTTGTTTGGCGTACTCTTGAAGTATCCCTTTGAAGTTTCTAACGAGAAAATAATGTTAAAAAATTTTTTCGAAAATCTTACAAGACCAAATCTTTGCGAGACTCATGATAAAGAATTGCCCATTTTTTAATTTCGGCACCTTGGGTATAAGTGAAGTCCCTGGTTCTCCATCTAGTCTAAAAAATTTCATTTTGGCTTGCGAGGTGTCAAAAACCTATTCCAATTTTATCAGGCTAAAGACGAGTTTTCACAACAAACATTTTCAAGATCGTAATGAACTCGAAAATGCAGTAACTGTCTATATCAACTAGAAAGAGGGAACCAATTTTTATGCCAATTCCATCCGAAAATTGGAATTATATCTATGAGCATGAAGGAGCTTATTATCCCGACTAAATAATATGTTTGATAGTTTTTGTTAAAACTCATTTAAATAAATAGCATTGTCATGCGCGGCGACATACGCATATACCTGATACGAATGCAAATTTATAAATTACCTTTTCATCTGGTATAACCTTCTTTCCTCCCATGCTTATATCTGGCTTTCTGAGCACATTCATTTCTACCGTGTTAGATTTCGGATCAATTGAAACTCCAAACTGTTCGAGAAACGAGTTTTGTGAATGGATAAGTCTTAATTTCTTCATAGTCTCATCAATTTTTCGGAATCGTTCTTCTGGTTGAACGGTGTTAACCTAAAGTTAAAAAACAAGAAATTTAACATTTGCATACATTTATTACTTTAAGGACTATACTTGAAAGCTCAGCGCTCATTTTTTCAACGGGTACTCTTTGATTTGCAACAATCGTCAGCAATTCTGAAGGATAGACAAGGAATTTACCTTGAGCAAGAGTAACATCAGGGATTACACCTGGCATGTTTACGTGTCTAAATTTTTTAAAATTATTAAAAGGTCAGTATCACGAAAATAGATTTTTTTTAAAGTAGTATATCTTGTAGGGCACAAAATTCTGGGCAACTTTGGTCAATAAAGTTGTGTGTTTTGAGGTAAAATGAAGGATTATGTTGTTTAATTTGTGTTGTTTTTTTGGGATTTAGGGTTGGGGATTTCGTGATTGGGATCTTGAGTAGTTACAATTTTTTACAAAGATGCTAGCGTTTCCATAAAAAAACATAGAGTACTTTTTTGAATATAAATCTATGAGGCGAATAAAATGATACCAAAATTATCCAATTGGAACATTGTGTTGAGTTATTGAAGCGAAAATTCTGATTCGTGTTTTCGTTTCAATAATAAACAATTTTTGATCACTTTTGGATCAATTTTGAAAAACTTTGTTTGGATCCAATCTGGATGCTGAAACTGGATAAGAATTTTTACTTTAATTTGATCCGATATTTATTCCAATAATACTCGGGAATGGACACTTCTTTGCCTGAATCTAAAGTGAATCTAAAAATGTTTTTATAAACTTATTCTGCGATTTTATTCATACTTGATGTCTTTAATAGGCTTATTGGTAAATTGTCTTATAGGGAAATGCCTAGCAGCTTGCGTATAATTGACAGAAATGCGAACACCTAAAAATTTATACTAAGCGATAATTATTGGATGTTGTATTGTACCCTCATATAGATTGTTTAAGATTTTTTTAGCGCTTTCTTGGGCATACTTTTTAAAGACTTCTTCGATAGATTTGATCAACGGTTGAGCTTCATAAAAGAGACTTCTTTTGACTAAAAAATGACTATTTTATTAAGGTTGTTAATTGGTATACAATAATTTAAACTGTATGTATTTACATACTTCAAAATTTTTTTTAAATTTAAAGAATGTATAAAAAAGTCCACCGATGACAAAAGGTTTGATGTTCTCCCCTCACACATTTTTTGCCCTTTTCTCAATTTGGATAGATAGTGTGGGAGAGGAGGTGTTAAGACCTACCATCCAAAACAACAGCAGCTTTAGGACTTCCATCATTCTCAACAATTCGAACACCTTGTGATAATCCAGACTTCAGAACAAGACCTTGATCAACAGATTGTTTGTCCTTTACTTCAAAAAGTGAACTTAAGCCAACTGAAACGTATTCTTTTCTAAACCGATCTTTTTTAACTTTCTATAAAATTAAAATACCGTTGAATAGCATCCATTTTGAGAATCATTTCCAGACAAGTTCTAACAGAACGATCTTCTTTAAGTGTAGGACGTTGTTGGCTGTATTGCGAATAATCCGTTAGATCAATTTCTAAATTTTTTTAGAAAATGCAGAAATTTGGAATAAAAATTTATACCATGTGATGTAACCGTTTTTGTAATTGTCACATTAAAATCACTTCCACGAGTTAAATTCCGAACATTTTCCGAGACTACATTGCTTGAAATTTGAATTAGGCCCTTAAATTATTCATTTCAAAATTAACTCTCTAAATGAATTTTTCGGAAAAAGTGATGTTCTACAAAGTTGTTTCCTGTAAAATTCTGAACAACTTTGTAGAACATCACTTTTCCGAAAAATTCATTTAGGGGGTTAAAAAATTGATTTTTGTCAAAATTGACGTCCGGAGATCCTGCTATAAATTTTACCCCTCCTTTAAAGAAGTTGAGATCTGAAGAAAAAATCGTCTCGTTCTTGTCGTCCCGTTCGATCCTCCCGTTATTGTGTATGCCAAAAAATGGGACAACAATTGTGCTTGTAATTCCCTTAATCGTCTCGTTCTTGTCGCCCCGTTTTTGTGTCCCGTTATTTTTCGTCCCGTTATTGTGTATACCATCATTTAACCCTTTTGGACCTATCGCCGCCCTTGGACAATGAGTAATATATTTTGGGGATAATATGCACAGACAACTATGTTTACTTACATTTGGAATACTGATAGGTTTCGAAGTAAAAAGAATCGCCCTTTGGTCATATGCATAAGCCATATTAGGATCACCAAAATCTCTAGTAATATTATACGCTACCTGCATAACTTCTAGACATATTTGCTTGTTAATATAGCGAATTCCACTATAAAAATTTGCATAAAATCAAACTTGGATTAGCCTACTCATCAACTCCTTTCGTTAAGCTTCGATTTGTATCAGTTCGGATGATATCAACATCATAGCGATATGCCTTACTTCCCGGTTTTACATCGATTATATACAATGAACACACTCCTTTAACTTTCTTCTCACCAATAGAAGCCATCTTTTTTTACTCCCTTAAATTAATACATGCTCTAGTAATTTTTTAACAAAAATTTTTTGCATAAAATAATACATATTTATATACGAATAGTCACAAAAATTTCGAAATTTACAGTATGAGTATAAATAAACTGATTAAAGAATTATTCGAGTCTGAGAGTATAAAATTTTCTGTTTTTGACAAAAAGTTGTCCGCATCTGAAAGTGAATCATCATACGGAGTAGGTATTCGTTCTCTCTTTGCTAAGGCATGTTAAGGTGAAATGTCCACTTTCCATGTTGCCAGACGAACAAGCAAAAATGATTTTCTAGCTAGCTATGCAAAAGGAAAAATCAAAGCAAAGATGATGAAATGTCTTTNTCCACTTTCCATGTTGCCAGACGAACAAGCAAAAATGATTTTCTAGCTAGCTATGCAAAAGGAAAAATCAAAGCAAAGATGATGAAATCTCTTTTTCCTTTTTTTATTGCAAAATTGCCAATTTTTGCACATGAGTTGAACCAACAATTATTTTGTGTTACGATTGATAAAAAATTAAAAATTTCATAGGAAAGATCTGGGAGTTAATTTAATAAAAAAATTAAACATTATTTTTTTAAATAAAAATTACAGTCGACCCTCGATAAGACGCCACCCTTGGGGTCCAAGGTAATATTATTGAGGGCGGCGTCTTATCGAGGTTCAGTAATCTCCGGGGTCCTTGAGGTCAGTGTTGTATTCGATTACACTACTTGAATTACGAATCGAGTAGTGTACACTGCTCAATTGAAATCGAAAGTAGTGTACACTACTCAATGTGCGAATTTCAGTCGAGTAGTGTATACTACTCGACTAAAATCGAAAGAGAGTTGAGTAGTCAAGTTGAATCAATTCATTATGAATAGCAAAAAGGACGCATTTAGTAGTACTCAAATCATTTGAGTAGTGTACACTACTCGACTCGAAAAATTTTTCCTTTGCCCTTTTTTAAAAAAAATTTTGCCCTTTTTTCGAAAATTTGAGTTTGTCACCCTGATCTCAACGGATCTTTTTTTCAGATCTCACCAAGAAAGGGGTATTTTGTAATCGTTAGTTATAGTCTGTTTCACGCCATAGCTTTAAAAAGTTGTTGTAAAATGGCGCAGTGAAATTTTTCGAAGTTCTTCGACCAGTGCTGTAGGCAGGATTTCTCGACAGGGGGGACATAGTAATATTTTTCAAAATTTTGTGAAAAAACATAAAGGGGACCCTAGAGAAAAAATCAAAATTTTACTGAGGGTGACATATTCCTCTTATCTACGGTATTGTCTTCGACTAAAACTTCAAATCTTAAAAATTATCATCATCTGACGACTTTTTACTTTAAACTTGATTTTCAGGGTATTCCACTCGATTACAAAAACCTCCAATTGTAGTCAAAATTAGGCAATTGCAAAAAACAAAAAAGTTCGGTTTGTGAGATTCGAACCCGCGACCTGCGACGCTTTGGTGCAAAACTTCACTTCGGTATTTTATATAACTTTTTTGAAGATATGAAGTGAGATAAACTAGCCAAAAAATCTTGGAAAAATCACAAATTGCGATAAAAATAATTATGGCAAGAAAATTCGAAAATTTTCGTCCAAATTCACAAACTGATAAAAATTATTTCAAAACTTTATGTAAATATTTTTTTGTAAAAAGACTCTGGCTCGTGATGGAATGTTCGAAAAATAATTCAGCTGAATGAAGTTGTTGCAGAGACTGTTGTTCTCTTTCTTTCATATAGTGTGTATGTTGTTATTGATTCCAAATGGACGTGTTCCTATTGTCGCTTGGCCGAGTGAGAAAGACTTTTTTATATTAAGCTACGTAAAAAGAGAACAGCCAAACAAATGTGATGAAATCAAAATTTTAATTTTGTGTGATATCATAAATCTAAAATCCGGTTTCTCTTTCCGCACATTTGTCCGTATGGAATAACAAGATCTCAGAAACATCGAAGTGAATGGGGGGGGGGAGAGCTTAGGGTTACTTTTTTTCGGTTTAAAAAAATTAGGGTATGTCAAAAATTTTTTAATTTTGCAAATAATAATGCTAAACCATAACCATAGGTATTCTATTTTAAAAAAATTCCAGATTTTTTCGAGATGTTAAAGGGGGTAGGGAATCGATTACGATCATCCCCAAAGCGTGAAAACGTTTCCCTGACCCTGATTCAGGGAAAGTGGTGGATGCAACGAAGCGAAAATGAGCTAAAATTCGATTTTTCGCTAGAAACAAGCTAATTAGGAATTTTTCTAGGCGGGGAATCGATTGAACGCATTCCCGAAGAATGAAATCTGACCCTTATTGATTTAAAAAATCCTGACTCTGATTTTTACTTCCATAAGGCCGTTTTAAGAAAAAATTTCGGGTGCCAACTTTATGAAAAAAAGTATGCTGAATCACNATTGATTTAAAAAATCCTGACTCTGATTTTTACTTCCATAAGGCCGTTTTAAGAAAAAATTTCGGGTGCCAACTTTATGAAAAAAAGTATGCTGAATCACGGTCATGCAAGAATTTTCATGCATCGGCAATGTGCGCAATCGATTCTCCGCCTAGAAAACCCCCTAATCAGCCGGGTTTCTGGCAAACAATCGAATTTTAGTTATTTTCGCTTCAATACACCCACCACTTTTCCTAAATCAGGGTTAGAAAAGCGTTTTCATGCTTCGAGAATGCGCTCAATCGATTCGCCGCACAAAATTACTCCTATAGGGGTACTTTTTAGAAAAAGTTCTAGCCAAAGTTCATGTAAAAAGTCGCAAAACTTTTGGGCCAACTCAATAACATAGCATAAGAACTTTTTCGAATGACGTAATAGACACGTTTTTACCTGTTCTTTTCATTTGTCTTTTGATCATTCATAACTGCTTTCCACAATTGGCCAAACTTAACGGGTTTAAAAACTGGTCCTTGAAAATTCGAAAAGGTATATAACCTTTTCGACTATTTTGATCTTAATCCATAAAAATGTTCAAAGCTTTCTTTACTCTCACTCTAATTATTATTCCTCTTGTGAATGCTGGGAAGTATTACGGAAATCATTGTGGAAGAGAAGCACGAAACCGTAATGCACCTATAAAAGATGCATTTGATGCTGCTTGTTATCGGCATGATCGATGCCAAGAATCAAACATCCCTGATTGGTTATGCAGTGCACAAGTGGGTATGGGTATGGCGCAAGCAAGTGCGATGACTGGCCAGCCAGTTCCGTTTCAAATACTTTCTGGATTTGCCGCAGAGCATAGAAGAAAGAGAAGATGAA
>OZJO01001544.1:0-12148 GCA_900406225.1 Acrobeloides nanus
TTAAATTTCTTTCAAAGAATTTAAATTTTTTCGTTTCAATAAACAATTCTTTTTTTAATTCCTGATTCAATCGGAAAAATTTTATAAGAGAAAAAAATCTTTGACGAAAAAAGGAGTATAATATAGTTTTGTGATCTTGCTACGCTAAAAATATTGGGTTGTTGCATAAATAATTGCCGCTCAAAAAAGGCCTCGAATTTCAACATTTTTAGGCCGTTTTAATGTTTTTTTTAGAAGTATGAAATCGGGCATGAGGAATCTGAAAATGAAGTTTATGTTGCCTGAAGATCAGGGGTTCGTGCTGGAAATCAATTTTTTCGACAGAAGACGCCGTTTTTTAACGGCATTTCCACTTGATAATACTTTTCTTGATGTTAAAACTCAATCAATTTCATCAGTTGAGTGTTTTCGATGTTATTGCATATGTATCCGGTCGCCCTGTTATTACTTTGCTTGACGACCGGATACACATGTAATAACATTGAAAATATTCAAGTGATGAAATTTATTGAGTTTTAATATCAAGAAAAGTAATACAGGGTAGCGCAAAAGTTCGGTCCATATTATGTTTATATGCGTTTTTGTTCATATTTTTACGATTTTTCGTTTTAAAACTATTTTTTTAGTATGAAGGCATTCAGAGGAGGTATTATTCGAATGTTTGAGCAAGGAAAAAGCGGCTATCAAATATCCCAGGACATGAACCTTCATGCAAGAACCGTCAACAGAATAATCAAGAGATACCAAGAAACAGAAAGCTACAGCGACAGACAAAGAAGCGGAAGACCAAGAACTGTTCGCACACCGGCTAACAAACGAAAAATCAAGGGTAGAATCCAGCGAAGTCCGGGTAGCCGAAAGAATTCCACACGGAAGCGTTGAAGAAGAATTTAGTGAAAGCATGGAACTCTATCCCCCAGGACATCATTGATAAGGCATTGGATGACTTCCTGAAGCGCTTAAAGAAGTGTATTGAAGCCGGAGGCGGCCATTTTGAGAATAAATAGATAGTTCTTGTATTTATTATTGTGTTTCGAATAAAATTTTATTAAATTATAAACAAAAACGCATATAAACATAATATGGACCGAACTTTTGTGCTACCCTGTATCAAGTGGAAATGCCGTTAAAAAATGGCGTCTTCTGTCGAAAAAATTGATTTCCGGCACGAACCCCTGATTTTCAGGTAACATAAACCTCATTTTCAGATTCCTCATGCCCGATTTCATACTCCTGAAAAAAATTCATTGAAAACACGAACTTTGTGACCAATAAGACGCTTCTTTGTCACTGCGCCACCGAGGGCTGTTTATGGATTTACGTTTTTTCAGACCAAGTACAAGTATAAAATTATCTCGGAGAGAGATGTTTGTATGGAGTCTCTAAACCGAGAAACTCGTTGAAATATTTTTTATTTTGGTGCTATTAATATACAGGGTGGGCCAAAATTTTTTACGCTAAAATTTGCTTATAACTTTTTTTAAATAAATCAGTTTTTTATAATTTTGATTTTAGTTTTATCCAGAGACAATAGGAAAGCGATTCATGTCAAAAAAACAAGAAAAATTTTATGCATAAATTTTTACTTTGTGCAAAAAATTTTTGGCTCCAAGTGGGACTCGAACCCGCGAACTGTGTGACCGTGACGGTTCACCATAAACAAGCCTCGGTGGNCCAAAATTTTTTTACGCTAAAATTTGCTTATAACTTTTTTTAAATAAATCAGTTTTTTATAATTTTGATTTTAGTTTTATCCAGAGACAATAAAAAGCGATTCATGTCAAAAAAAACAAGAAAAATTTTATGCATAAATTTTTACTTTGTGAAAAAAATTTTGGCTCCAAGTGGGATTCGAACCCGCGAACTTTGTGACCAATAAGTCGCTGCTTTGTCACTGCACCACCGAGGCTTGTTTATGGTGAACCGTCACGGTCACACAGTTCGCGGGTTCGAGTCCCACTTGGAGCCAAAAATTTTTGCACAAAGTAAAAATTTATGCATAAAATTTTTCTTGTTTTTTTGACATGAATCGCTTTCCTATTGTCTCTGGGTGAAATTAAAATCAAAATTTTAAAAAACGGTTTTATTTTTAAAAAGTTATAAGCAAATTTTAGCGTAAAAAAATTTGGTCCACCCTGTATATTAATAGCACCAAAATTAAAAATATTTCAACGAGTTTCTCGGTTTAGAGACTCCGTACAAACATCTCTATTTTAAAGGAAAAAATGAATATATAAAATAAGTTATTTATTTAATCAATTTTAAAAATTAAACCAAAAATATCACAAATTCATTGACGTTTAACAAATATTTAACCAATGATGTTAAAAATTCCTTAAGAATAGTCTTCTTGTCCTAGTTGTTCACCTTCTCCTGATTGTTCATATTCTCCTGGTTGTCCGCCTTGTCCTGGTTGTCCAGGTTGTCCGCCTTGTCCTGGTTGTCCAGGTTGTCCGCCTTGTCCTGGTTGTCCAGGTTGCCCGCTTTGTCCTGGTTGTCCACCTTGACTACCTCCTTGTTGTAGAGGTCGAGCAATGGCAACAGCGAAGAGACAAGCGGCAAGAAGAACAATAGTCTTCATTGTTTGGAAGAGATAAGTTACCTAAAATTTTTAATTTTTAAAACTAAAAACTTGAGTCTTAAGCTGCTCGCTAATTGTCTCGAATTGATATCTAGACTCTAAATGCGCTTCTAAACGCCTCGAATTACATGTAATTCGAGACTCTAAATGTCTCGAATTCAAGACTCTGTATCTCGAACAGGTTTGAACTGATCTGTGCATCGACACGAAAACTTGAATTTAAAAATTTTATTACAAAATGAGTAGAGCGATAGCTTGTTGAATTCCTTAGATCATGCTGAACAACCTTAATTCGCACTACTTTTTATGAAAATCATTGTGTGATGTCGAAAATTCTTATTAAAAATTTTGAAATTTCAAGTTACGGTAGAATTATCATAACGCAAAATCTCAAGTAAAAATCAAAATTTTAATAAGGATTTTCGACATGACACAATGATTTCATAAAAAGCAGTGCGAATTAAGGTTGATCAGCATGATCTAAGGAATCCAACGAGCTATCGCTCGACTCATTTTGTAATAAAAATTTCAAATTCAAGTTTTTGTGTCGATGCACAGACCAGTTCAAACCTGTTCGAGACTCAATTCAAGACATTTAGAGTTTCGAATTACATGTAATTCGAGACATTTAGAGGCGCATTTAGAGTCTCGAAATCATTTCGAGACAATTAGCGGGCAGCCTTATTCAGCGCTAAAAATTTTTGTGAGTATATAAACAACTTTTATTTATAGAGGGACAAATTTACACCTTACTCATGTTTTCGTTGTAATACACAGAATTCAAAAATTACAAACTTTAAACAAAATTCTCCTGAAATAGCAGTGGATAATTTTGTTTAAAGTTTCAGAAGTTGTCGTAAAAACAAAAAATTCTACATTTTTCATGAACTTTCTGAATATATAATTTTTTACAGGGAATAAAAAACAACACTTTTGTGATTTTCACGTGAATTTTAGAAAAAACTTTTCTAAAATGACCCCATAGGGGTAATTTTATGCGGGAAATCAATTGCGCACATTCTGTAGCTTGAAAATGATTCCTTGCCGCTGATTCATGGGAAAAATTGTTTTTGAGCGAATTTTCGCTACAAAAACCATTTTTCCCTGAATCGTTTCCTTGATCCTGATTCAGGGAAGGAATCGGTGTATTGAAGCGAAAATCAAACATTTTCGGAAATGTTTGATTTTCGCTTCAATACATCGATTCCTTCCCTGAATCAAGGTCAAAGAAGCGTTTTCACGATTCGGGAATGTGCGCAATTGATTCCCCGCCTAGAAAAACCTAAGAATCGATGGTTTTTTCATCAAAATCCGAAAATGTTTGATTTTCATTTCAAAAATCCAATTTTTCCCTGAATCAGGGTCAGGAAAGCGTTTTTACATTTTGGGAATGTGCGCAATCGATTCCCCGCATAAAATTACCCCTAAAAATGATTTTAGAAAAAATTTTTTCATGAAATAGTCCCTAATTTATACCCCCCCCCTTTAAGATAAAAATAGCGCTTTTAACACTTCACAATTTTTTTAAACTGTCTATTAAGATCACATTTTCCCCTATGTCTGAAAAGAATAGAAGATAACATTGAAACCAAAAATAAATAAAACTGAAATTAAACTGATACATTTTTAAAACCGGCCAGCCTTTTATGTGCTGCTTGAAACTTCCATTTCGCTTTTTTCGGATCAGTGAGATAAAATCGATAGATGCTTACATAATCAAGCTGAAATAATAATTGGATACGAAGATATTACCTATGTTAAATTTAAACAAACTATTATATGGGATGTCATGTAGATATTTTTGGGCTATGCCACGAATTGCGCTCTATGTCTGCCTGTTTTGAAGCCTGATGGATTTCTTGTGTAAATATAGGAACAAGAATTTTTGTTAAAAATGTAAAAATGGCTATAATGTAGTCAAAAATAAACAAAAAGAAAGTGTTTTCCATAATTACCTTCTCCCATATTCAAAAAAAGGATGCGGGTATCATATCTAAAAGGTAGGGCGGGTAAAAGTTTCTGGTCGGATGGATGGATGAATGAACAATTCAGGGGGGAGTAAAGGGGGATAAAAAGATTCATCGCTCCTATGATTTTTGACACAACTTTGTTTAAACTTGAGATTTTGGCATAGCCAACTTTGCCACGAAAGCCCATAACTTTTTATGGTGAGGTTTTTCGGGAAAGTGATATTCTACAAAGTTATTCCAAATTTTATGTGGAACAACTTTATAGAAAATCACTTTCCCGAAAAACCTCACCATAAAAAGTTATGGGCTTTCGTGGCAAAGTTGGCTATGCCGAAATTTTTTATCGACCGAAATTGATGTTTTTATTTAAAATTTAGAGCTACTACACCTGGGGGTACACTTAACAGGAATAAAAATGCCGAAGTAAAAATGTCAAAAAATTTTTTAACAAGTGACCCCTTAGGGGTAATTTTATGCGGAGAATCGATTGCGCGCACTCCCGAACATTAAAAATGCTTTCTTGACCCTGATTCAGAGAAGGAATTGGTGTATTGAAGCGAAAATCAAACATTTTAGGATTTTTATGAGAAAACCGTCAATTCTTAGGTTTTTCTAGGCGAAGAATCGATTGCGCGCACTCCCGAAGCATGAAAACGCTTCCTTGACTCTGATTCAGGGAAATCGGTGTATTGAAGCGAAAATCAAATTTTTTCGAATTTTATGAGAAAACCGTCGATTCTTATCTTTTTCTAGGCGGGGATCGATTGCGCTCACTCCCGTACCGTGAAAATGCTCCCTGATTCAAGGAAAAAACTAAAAAATCGCACTTTCAGATTTACGCTTAAAAACACCAATACCTTCCCTGAATCAGGGTCAAAGAAGCATTTTTAAGGTTCAGAAGTGCGCGCAATCGATTCCCCGCCTAGAAAAACCTAAGAATTGACGGTTTTCTCGTAAAAATCCGAGAATATTTGATTTTCGCTTCAATACACCGATTCCCTGAATCAGGGTCAAAGAAGCGTTTTCATGCTTCGGGAGTGCACGCAATCGATTCCCCGCCTAGAAAAACCTAAGAATTGACGGTTTTCTCGTAAAAATCCGAAAATGTTTGATTTTCGCTTCAATAACCGATTCCTTCCCTGAATCAGGATCAAGGAAGCATTTTTAAGGTTCGGAAGTGCGCGCAATTGATTCCCCGCATAAAATTACCCTTAAGGGGTCACTTGTTAAAAATATTTTTGACATTTTTACTTCGGCATTTTTATTCCTGTTAAATGTGCCCCCAGGCGTAGTAGCTCCAAAATTTTGCCTAATCAAAAGTTTTGATTTTTTATTGAATTTTTGTTAAAAATTTGCATTTTTTTGTTGAAAAATCCATTCATCTAATATGATGAATTTTATTCCAAAAATTTCGATGATGGATGATGAATGACCAAATTCTTTGCGTAAAGGATTCGTTTTTTCTTAAAGGACCAGTCCAGTAATTTACAACTAAATGATATATTCGGAAAGATCATGAAAAATGGAGCATTTTTTGTTTTTGCGGCATCATCTGAATCGTTTTCTCCATCGAGATAAATGCATTTGAAAATATGAATTCGTGTACATGTTTTCGTTGTAATAATCAAACTTGTTTGAATTTTTTGCGGAAAAATCGTGATCAAATAGCGTTATTTTTATTTATTTTCTCCGATCAAAAATGCAAAATAAGTTTAAATTTTTGAATTTTTGTATATTGAAACGAAAACCCTGCATGAATTTAAACTTATTTTGCATTTTTGATCGGAGAAAATAATTTTTACGCAAACTTCAATTAGCAAAGTTGTTCAGCATAAAATTCCCTGTCGATTGATGCTATTTTTTCACGATTTCAAGGCAAAAAATTCAAAAAAGTCTAACTATTACAACGATAACATGTACACGAATTCATATTTTCAAATGCATTTATCTCGATGGGGAAACGATTCAGATAATCCGTAAAAACAAAAAATGCTCCACTTTTTATGGTAAACTCGGAATAAGATGATTTTTTGGTAAAAATATTCCCCAATATTTCTGCATATTTTTTGTAAAGGACGGCATATAAAAATAATGTTTCTATAAAAAAGAATTTTACGAAATTATCTCAACGTCCCTTAACTTGACAGATCGGCGCCAACCCTACTAGGAAGTTTTCGGCTATGGAGAACACAAATCTGAAGGTCCCAACCTTGGGAAAAAATAACTTGGAACGCGAGGCCGAGCGCCGCAGGAAATTACTCAGGACGCGAGGTCGAAGGCTGCAATAAATCATTCAGGATACGAGGCCGAAGGACGAGCGCCGTAGGCAATCACTCGGGACGCGAGACTGCACGCTGTAGGCAATCACTAGGTACGCTAGGCACGCCGCCGCAATCAATCACTCGGGACACGAGGCCGAGTGCCGCAGGCAATCACTCGGGAAGCGAGGCGCAGGCAATCACTTGGGACGCGAAGCCGTGCGCCACAGGAAATCACTCGGAACGAAAGGAGAAAGGGAAAAAAGAGAAGGGAGAAATGAAAAAAGAGACTGGAGAGAGGAATGTAAGGGAGAGATGAGAAGGAGTCAGAGGGAAAGGAGAAGGGAGAGAGCTGGGAGAACGGCACTCAAATAGCGCCGTAGACGCTATTTGAGTGTCGAAGGCACGTCAGTCTAGGAACTTTATTTTAATACGCATCTTTTGCGAGTTCTGAGTTTGTGAAAGCCAACTATTGTCTTTCAGTTTTTCAAGGTGATGAAAATGCTCAAAATTGAATAAAATCTTGAAACTTGCTACTTTTAGATGACAAAATGATTTAAAGGGGATTTTGTGTCTTTGACTACCCCCAGTATTTTGATATACCCGAATCATTTTTGAAGATGGAAGCGAGAAATATTGAAAAATTAAAAAATTTATTTTTACTATTTGATTCTATTAATAGCCATTTTTACATTTTGGACAAAAATTCTATCTTCTCTATTTACACATGAAAAATCCATCCGAATCCAAAACAATTCTGACAAAAGAAAAAAATTCTGACAAATGCACCAAATCGTGGCATGGTCCAAAAATATTCATATGATATCCTACAAAATGGGTTAAATTTAAAATAGGTCATATTTTAAAAACAACTCCACACATGTAAAAGCTTATCCAATTGTTTTTTCAGCTTGATTTTGCAAGCATCTTAAATATGGCCTATTTTTAAATTTGCAAAAATTACAGGGCGCGGCAAAAGTGCGGACCTTATTGACTTTTGATTGTCTTTTTAACATTGCTAGTGCTAAATCATACTTTTTTGTTCAATCGCAATATTATCAACGCATTCCCAGAAAGTTCCACTATTTCTCAATTTTCTTTTCTCGTTCTTCATGTTTTTGCAGATCCAAAAATGCGCGTAAATTCTAAAAAGGCAGCGGTTTACGAGTTGAGTAAGCAAGAAAGGACTGTTTCAGAAATTGCAAAGCTCTTGAATATGGATCGAAGCAACGTTAGACGAAGTCTTAAGCGTACACAAGCGTTTGAACAAATCGCCGATTGACAGCGCACTAGTAGACCAAAAAGCGTAAATGTTGACAGTATAAGGAAAAAATTTTGTCAAAGAGTCCAGCGAAATCTGGCTCGTTTTCACAGATGAGAAGCTTTTCACGGTAGAGCAAGCTTTTAACCGGCAGACTTCTCATATTTTGGCTAAGAGCATTGAAGAAGCGAACGAGAATGGCCACTAAGTTTCCCGAGATGCGCATCCACTTCAAGTAATGTTTTTACGGGCATAACCTACGATGGAAAGACCCCTCTCGTTTTGTGGATCCGGGCATAAGATTAACAAAGAATACTATCAAGATGAAGCCCTTGAAAAGGTGGTCAAGCCTTGGGCTCAGAAGCACTTCGGTAACCGCTATTGGCGCTTTCAACAAGACTCCGCACTCGCCCATAACGCTAGAATATCTCAAGAATTTTGTCAAGAGAATTTTCATAAGCAAAGATGAGTAGTTGTCTTCTTCACCTGACCTGAATCCGATGGATTATTCCATATGGGCTATATTGGAATCGAAAGCAAATGCAAAAGCCCATAAAAATGTGGAATCTTTGAAGAAGGCACTTCAAAAAGCATGGAAAGTACTCAACAATGAAACTTTACGTGCCATCGTAGATGACTTTCCAAAAAACTTCAAGCCTGCAAGGATTCACAAGGAGGCTATTTTGAGTAAGATGTTAAAAATTTAGTTGTTTTTGTGCTATACTTTCTTAAAATACACGTTTTTGTTTGTCTTTGTTATGTTTTACGGGTTATTTTGAATAAAATAAACGAGGTCCGCACTTTTGGCGCACCCTGTACATTACAATCCTAAACAAAAAATTCGAATCGGAAAGCATTCTATGGATTTTACATTAGTATTCGAAACAGAAAAAAAATAGAATCCGAAGGTTTCAAGCATCATATAAAAGGGTAACCGTTTTTAGAAAATTTATCAGTTTAATTTCAGCTTTATTTATTTTTTATTTTTGGTTTAAATGTTATTTTCTTTTCTTTTAAAACACGGGGAAAAATTTTGGTCTTAAAGGGGGGGGGTCCAAAGTATGGTCGAGTAGAAAAATTTTTTAAGAATGACCTTTCTAGGGGTAATTTTGGCTGAAAAATCAAAAAAAATTTCTTTTAAGTAACTTTTCGAGAATTTTGAGATAATCTTCCACCAAGACCACTAGGCAGCTTTCCACAGAGCATATACCGCTGCAACAATTTTCAATCTGTGCTAATTCTACCAAAGCATATTTTGGCTTTTTGTCATCTTCTAATTCATGTTCTTCTATTCTATTTTATGCTCGTAAAAAATTTTTCTACTCGACCATACTTTGGACCCACCTTAATAGACAAATTTTAAAAAATGGCGAAGTTGTGAAAGCGCCATTTTTATAGAAGGGCTCAATTTTATCAGTTTCAAAAATTTGAAATCTTGAATTTTATATAAATTTTTATACGGTCTCTAAATTCGATCTCATATAATTATTTTTGTTAAAAAATTCTAGGCCTAAAAAATGAAAAAAAATAGATAAAGAGCCACTCCGCACAGGAAAAATCTTATTAAAAACTATATACTCAGAAAATTCATGAAAATGTAGAATTTTTTGTTTTTACGACAAATTCTAAATCATTGCCTTTTTCGAGATAATTTTGTTTAAATTTTGCAATTTTTGAAATCTGTATATTACAACGAAAACATGAGTAATGTGTAAATTCGTCCCTGTATCAATCAAAGTTGTGTACTTACGCTCAACTTTTTTATCGCTTTTACAGATTCTAGTTTTTAAGTTTAAAAATAAATAATTTTAGATAAATTAGCTCTTTCAAAAATGAAGACTATTGTTATTCTTGCTGCTTGTATCTTCGCTGTTGTCATTGCTAGACCTCCACAACAAGAAGGTGGTCAAGGAGGTCAGGGACCACCACAAGGAAGTGCTGGAGGCCAAATAGGTGATCCAAATGGACAACAAGAACAAGGCGGACAACCAGAACAAGGCGGACAACCAGGCCAAGGAAGCCCAAGTGGCCAACAAGCCGGACAACCAGGACAAGACGGACAACCAGGGCAAGGCGGACAACCAGGCCAAGGTGGACAACCAGGACAAGGAAGCCCAAATGGCCAACAAGCCGGACAAGGAAGCCCAAGTGGCCAACAAGTCGGTCAACCAGGACAAGGTGGACAACCAAGACAAGGAAGCCCAAGTGACCAACAAGTCGGGCAACCAGAACAAGGAAGCCCAAGCGGTCCACAAGTCGGGCAACCAGGACAAGGAAGCCCAAGTGGCCAACAAGTCGGGCAACCAGGACAAGGTGGACAACCAGGACAAGGAGGCCCAAGCAGTCAACAATGATAAGATGATCAATCTGAAGGAATTGTTGCTTTTTCTCAAACATCTTTTGTTAAATATGTTTAAAACGTCAATAAATTTGTGATATTTTTGGATTAATTTTTAAAATTTATTAAATAAATAACTTTTTATATATCCATTTTTTCCTTTAATACGCCAAGACACCACTGTTACTTTTGGGTATTCTGAGTCAGTTTTTCACCCTGATTACGAATATACAAAAATTAATATGGGTTGAATCACAAAATTTCGAGCTAGAGGCCTTTGAACTTTGGGACATGTTGAAAAGTGGACGTCTTTAGTAAATTGGGCACATCTCAGAAAGCCTAAAAGATTGAGACATGGCTTTGTATTCATTGAAAGGTTGAGAATCTGCTCTACAACTTTTATATAGACACATATGGGGAGTTTTCGTTCCATTAAAAAGCAATTTTTGCTGAGCCCCTTCGTAACCGGATCCAAATGGCCGACTTTTTCAAAAACCTGATCAAAAAAATCCGGATATGCCTCAAAGAATTGCGAATAACTTTTTATTGAAGCGAAAACTTGCATTAGGTGTGTGTGTATATAATAGTTGTAGGGCAAATTCTCGGCTTTCACAGGAGTGGTCGACAATCTCTCAATTTACCCTCTACGAGGAGATATATCCAAAATACTAAAGTGATCTAAATTGGCGAGTACCCTTCCAAATAGGATCCTAGACACATCGTTGGGCATTTTTTCAATTTTTTGCGTATTCGTAATCAATATGAAATTCTGATCAATAATATACAATTGGTACGCATAACCATCCGAGTGTTAAAGGTGGTAGAAACTCGAATGAAAAATAAATTGATTTTTACGGAATTGCTTCAATGGAATGAACAAAACCTCTTTCTCCAGTTCCTGGCTACCGGCGAACGAATCATGGCTCCTGTGTCCGCCCCATTTTGAAGGTCGGGTCGCCCAATCCATCAACGACAAAGGGTGAGATTTACTCGAGCATCCGCCCTACTCTCCCACAGAAGCCCCTACAGGCTACCACGTCAACCGCTCCATCAGAAATTGGCAAATGGTCAAGGTCTATTTGGATGAACTTGTCGCTGATGTCAAAGTATGGATTGCCTCCAAGGATCGCCACTTTCCTTTTATTAAATAAAATATAACAGCAAAAAAATCTGCATTAATTATGCACTAACCCAATATTTTTATATTTTCAAAATCTAACGTGCCCCGGAAAAAAGAGCCCTCACAACCATTCGCCTCCTTCTACGCTTCCTCCGGTCTGCGTCACTTTCACCTTGTTGAACAATAATAACCTTTAAAATGTTTTAGAATTTTTTTAAAGGTCTATGCCGCGTACCTATAATTTTATGCCAAAAAATTTTTTCCCAAATTGGCTAATTTTTGTATACGGAAATATTTTTTCGTGTAACTTTTTTAATTTTTTTTGTAACTTTTTTTTTGTAACTTTCGACTATTTTTTTTTGTAACTTTATACCTTATGTCTTAACCTAAGGCTTTATGTCTTAAGCCTAAGGCTTTAGGATTTAGGCCTTAGACTTTAGGCCTTAGGCCTATAGGCTTTAGGCCTATAGGCTTTAGGCCTATAGGCTTTAGGCCTATAGGCTTAGGCCTATAGGTTTAGGCCTATAGGTTTAGGCCTATAGGTTTAGGCCTATAGGCTTTAGGCCTATAGGCTTTAGGCCTATAGGCTTTAGGCCTATAGGCTTTAGGCCTATAGGCTT
>OZJO01001544.1:19264-35042 GCA_900406225.1 Acrobeloides nanus
GCGGATTTTACTTCACATGATGAAATGAACATGTGCTGAATGTGTAAAGGCTGTCATCGGATTGATAGATCCTAAATGGGGGGGGGGGTCAAGCACAAAGATTATCTAAAAATTGACATACCTACTCCCTCCCGCGCCATATACAGAGTGCGTCAAAAGTTCGTGATCATTTTGTTGATATTTGACTATAGAAGTCGACGGAATTTTCGACATTTCTAGGGTTTTTCTATGCGTTGAACATGAATCCACTGTTATTTTTTCTCCTAGACCTCGGGAATATGGTCAAAAATGGCTACAAAAACGGACCTTTTTTGGGATTTTACCCTCGTAGGGGTATCTTTCTGTGGTCAAAAGTTTTCCAAGTCAGGTGAAATTTGGTATCAAGGATTTTTTTCGACATGGGGAACGTAAATCATAATGAATTTTTTTATTTTGGCTACGGGAAGGTACCCTTACTAGAATAAAATCCCAAAAAGGTCTGTTTTTGTAAGCCATTTTGACCATATTCCCGAGGTATAGAAGAAAAAATAACAGCGCATTCTTGTTCGAAGCATAGAAAACTCTAGAAATGTCGAAAATGTAAGATAGGGTAAAAGTTGGGAAAAATTATCTTAAAATAATTTTGTCACTTGGTCGTTTGAGTCATGTCACTTGGTCGTTTGAGCGGGCTTGCGCGAGAAAAAGCTTGGAATGTCCTATCGGTATGAAAAAGGCCGACATGAAAAAAGCCCGGGTGTTCAAAAGATATAAAGATTGAATGGGAGAAAAATGCGAAAAAATCGAAATTCCGATCAGAAGGGTAGCATAAAAGGCGAGGTGATCAGAGAGCACGGATCCATTTTGAACCCCAAGGCTGATCGTGAACGCGTCGGGGAAGTACAGCTCTTGTAATTTTTACTAAAATTTCGTCAAAAATCGACTTCTATAGTCAAATATCAACATTTAAAAAAAAGTGATCACGAACTTTTAACGCATCCTGTACACATTCTAACTATAAAACCTCAAAAAAAGTTGCATTTTGCATGGGTCAGAAAAAAATATCAATAATCAATTTCACCGCATGATCGAAATGAACTGTCAATCAAATAGTCAAAGAATCTTCACAAAAATTTATGCAAATTAGGAGAACCCATCCAGCCAATTTGATAGATGACACATTAAAAAGACAGCAAGAAAGATTCGCTCACAGTTGGAAATCTCTACGATTAGGTTAATTTTGGGACAAAAATTTTTACATAAATATTTTACAAAACAAGAAGAGCAAAATTTATGAAACAGAGGGAAATTTTAAGGATAATATACATTGTTACAATTTTTATCAAAAAAAACCAACATTGTTTTAAGATCATTTTTCATATGAAAAATTAAGCAAAAAGTTGCGATTCGCTCAAAAAACTGATAAAACTTCTCAACATCTACATATCTAATTTTAGCAATTGAAAGCCATAAAAGAAAAACCAACATTCGGTCACTTTTGGGGTGCCGTTCCGCCGTTCCTCGTGATGGAATGGAACACTATTTGCATAAGATCGAAGTTTTTGCCTCTGACTTTCCTTCTAGATTTTCTCCTTCGTCTCCACATCGGTAAACATTAATTCATTAGTTTTGTTAGCAAAAATACTAATAGATAGATAAGGGCAAAAGTCAATAAACGAGAGCTAAATGGAACGGCACTGGGAATTTTTGTGTAAGCTAATGGTTTGCAAGATTGTGGATTGTTTTGTTGCAAATTTTCTTTTTAATACAACAAACTATCAAAGTCAAAAAAAGTTTGTTTTTGAAAAATTACAAAATTGGAGATTTGGAACTAGTATAGTTGAAACGTCGCACTGAACGTGAATTTTTTCGCGAGAAATGATCCCTTTAGGGCATAGATCACCAAGGGGGGGGGGTATAGTACCCCCTCACCACTCATCCTCGGACCCTCCGCCTTTATAGTCATTCATCCATCCATCATGGGGGTTCATGTACCCCCCCCCTTCCCAATTCATTCATCATATAAATTTTTGAAAAAATCGACCTTTTTTTTGGTCGACAACATATAGCCCCGAGGTAGCTTGTCCCCCTCCTTGTTTATGTATGCATGTACCCCCCTAAAAGGCCATTCATCCATCCATCCTGAGGGACCGGTGTACTCCCCCTACTGGTGACCTATGCTTTAGAGGTCAAGATCAGTATCCACGGATCAGGATAATATCCGTGATCTTTGTGAATGATAATTTCTATCCGTGGATATTATCCTGATCTTTGTGAATACGGGTACAGGTGAAAATTGGGCAAACATATGCAAATAACGTAGAGATAAAAATTTCTATCTAAGAATTTCTATCCTTAGCTTTTAGCATTATCCCTGCGGATTTATGCTAAGGGGCCGTACCAATAAAGATAAAAGCTAAGGATAAATCCTTAACTTTTTACTAAAAGCTAAGGATTTATCCTTAGCTTTTATCTTTATTGGTACGGGTCAAGGATACTTATCCGTAGCTAAGGACATAGATGAATAGGGGGGTCGTAAACCTCCTTGCGCGGCGCGGGAGTCTAAAGGAAATTTTTGCCTTTCGGCGCCCCCCCCCCCATTTTTCAGGGCCCTCGCGGCGCAGGAGAGGGGGGGGGGTCGTAATTACGACCCCCTATTCAAGTATGGCTAACGATAAATCCTTAGCTTTATTCCTACACAATATCTCTAGCTGCGGGGCCGTACCAATAAAGATAAAAGCTAAGGATAACTCCTTAGCTTTTATCGGCCCCGGATACTTATCCCTAGCTAAGGATATTACCCTTGTTAGCTTTTAGCATTATCCCTACCGCCACTGGTCAAAACAGTTTTTTGATCAATTCCACCAATGTTGCCTGAATCTCAATAAAATGTTGTTTATTGGAAAGATTGACAAAAAATTATAAATTTGCTAGCTCGGTTAAAGTTTCAAAAACAAAGTTCAGCAAAATCGAATTCTGACAGATTCAAAATTCAAAAACGAAGCTTATTTTTTATCACTCTTTGAATTCACACCTCGTGAAAAAATGTTTATCTTGTCTCATAAAATAAATTTTATCACACCTCGTAAAACTGTTGATTATATTTTCAAAACTTATTCTATCCTATTACATTAAACGTGTAATGTGTGTATGTCTGCACGGACGACCTCGGGAACGCTTGATTTAAACTCCGAGCGCGATTGAAAAATTTGTATGGGAAGATGAGATAGACGATTGACACCAAAATCATCGAAATCGGAGAAAAATTTTTTTATTATTTTTTCAAAAAAGGTTAGTAGGGATTAATTTAAAAAAGTATTAGTAATAACTAATACATTTTTAACGGGGAGCGTGCTCGGGAGTGCCGCTCTGAGTCACAAACCACCGAGTGCGGAGCATTCGGTGGTTTGTGACTCCTGACCTTGATTCATGGAAAAAATTGAGTTTTTGAATCCATTTTTGCTTCAAAAATCCTATTTTTTCTGAATCAGGTTCAGGAAAGCGTTTTCGCGCTTCTGGAACGATCGCATTCGATTCCCCGCATAACACATATTGGGTTTATTTTTAGAAAAATAAAATTTCTCGTTCAAAATCATTTAAAAATTACGGTGATCAAACCCTTAACTAGCATATTAGATCTCGGCCTTGTGGTCAAATTGAGATATATCATGCTGTACCACCTTGCCATGTGGGCAAACATTTGTGGGAACAAAAAAATTCACAACAAAAAAACTCAAATAACATGTTTTGAGTGCACTTCTACTATTTTCTTCCTTTTTATTCTTACATTTCTTACAAAGAAAAAGGAAACAATAGTACTTTTTCTGGCGACGGCACTTTTTTAGTGCCGTCTTCCATTGTCCCGTACACGGCCCTGAAGTAGTGTCAATTACCCACAGGATAAAGTGCCAACATTGTTTCGAAAGAGTTTCTTTTGCCTTTTGTTAGATGTTGGAAAATTTTCGGTCTTTGTTGGATATGTTGAAAAAATTTGATGATTAAAAAACATAAAGAGATATAATGCAGATTGATGAGGCTGAGGGGGCACACAAACATTAACAGACGAGATGGGGAGCAAAGGCGTTGCTGGGATTTTTAAAATCTGTATTTTAAAGTTTTTAAAAATGAAACATAAGTATTCGGATAGCTCATATATGAGTTTGGTATAAATTTTTTGTCGAAAAATTTGTTGACCTTACCCTTTGGCTGTTGAGTCAAAAAAACATTAAAATCGATAAGTCAATTTTTCGAAAAACCTAAATTCTTGCGCGCTAATTTTGCATGCAAAAGATTTCTCAGAAAATTTGGTATGTGGGGCACCTACATTTCGAAGGCCAACTAGGATTCGGGTTTGTAAGGAGCACGACTCTTTTTTAGGGTCGTGCCCCCTCCAAACCTAAAAACTTTATTTATGAAGAGTCGTGCCCCCGTGGGGGGAGGGCACGACTTTTCATGAATAAAGTTTAAAAAATTGCAATCTTGAGCAAATACAGAGAAAATTTGACGATTTTTGATGAAAAAATGGCATTCTTTAGTGTACAAAATTGAAAAATGGAATTTTTATTGAAAGAATATGAAATTTTGTAAAAAAAACTTTGCCCGGGGCACGTCCCCCCACGGTGCCTCCTAGCTACGGCACTACATGGGCTATCCGGATATCATTTTTAAAAACTTTAAAATGCAGATTTTCAAAATCCCAGCTACGCCCTGGGGGGAGGGCAGTCCACCATATATGAAATACCGTTCAAATAAAAATGTTTCCACGCAGCTGCAAAAATTATCTATTTCACAAACTTTGCATAACAACAAACCTATAGAATTTTTATGTCCTGTGAAGAATAACTTGCCTGAATAAGCTATTATTCTCACAACCTAACCATATAAAATTTGCATAACAAAGAAAAAACTTTACGAAATCAATTTAATCCAAACAAGTTGACTGGCATATGGCATAATTCGATTGAAAAGAGACAACAAAATTCGCATGTTCTCGTCAAGTTTGTACCAGTGGATGTCCGAGGAGTGATGTTGAAGTTATGTCGGAGATGGAATGATAAGCAAGTCATGAAAGTCGTGAAACCAAATTCAAGGTCTTTTTTGATATCACAGCGACAATATGGAGCCCAACACACCTCCAATCAAGGTTGTGTTAATGGAAAACATGAGTGGGTGCAAAATTGGGATCGATATATAGAGTTAATCATTTTTTTGCAATATGGAAAGGAGAGGAGCCAAAATTAAGATATGCAAAAAATTCATAAAAATAAAAAACCTTTGAAGCAAAACGGGATTAGAGTCCATCAAACCTGAAAAGTTTGTAACCTGAAAAACACGAAAACTATATCATGATGGGCAAACCCTCTCCCATTTCTTGAAAAAATTGAAAATTGTCCCCTTTTGGGGGTCAAGATTTTTTCGATTTTGAAAATTTTTTAAATCTCCATTATTCAATTTTTAAATCATATTTGGTAATTTTTTACCGAAAATAAGATTTTTTGGGAAAACCATTTTCAAAAAATTTATTTAAAAAAATACCCAAATGTTTTCGTTTTTGAACAAATGAATATTTTTTGATTTTTCAATAAAATGTATACAGGGTACTCCAAAAATGGCAATGTGTGATTTTTTCAAATTTTTAATTTTCACCAAAACAATTCTATAGGGGGTTTTCTATGCAAGAAATAGATTGCGTGCATTGCCGAACCTTGAAAATGCTTCTCCGATCCTGATTCAGGGAAGAGATGTATGATTAAAGCGAAAATAGGCTAATATAAGGTTAGGGAAGCATTTTCAAGCTTTGGCAATGAGCATTCGATTTCTCACATAGAAAAACCTCATATATGGTTTTGGTGAAAATTAAAAAATTTGAAATATCGCATAAAGATCGCAAAATTGCCTTTTTTGAGGGCACCTTGTACAATTTTTTACCAAAAAACTTTAAAAAAGGCTATTTTTTCCCTAAAAAAATATGAGTTTTGGCCAAAAATGCCATTTTTTCAAAAATGAAAAAATATTCTTTTTTACCAAAAGTGCTTTTTTGGAAAAAGCCATTTTCGCTCAAAAAATTACCAAAGTCTTTTTTCAATTTTGAAAATTTTTCAAGAAATTTCTTTTTCAAATTTTAAAGGAGGGGTGAAAAGAAGGGACTATTCTCTGAAAAAAATTTTTTTGCCAAAACAGCCTATATAGGGGTAAAATCATGCGAAAAATTGATTACGCACATTTCCGAAGCGTGAAAATGCATCCTTGACCCTGATTCAGGGAAATAGATGTGTTTATTGAAGCGAAAATCGAAAAATTTTGAAATTTCTCTCTCAAAATCATATTTCTGGGGGTAATTTCATGCAGGGAATCGATTGTGCGCATTCCCGACGCTTGAAAACGCTTCCCTGATCCTGATTCAGGGAAATTAGTACATGTTGGATTTTCGCTTCAATACACACTCTTATTTCCCTGATTCAGGATCAAGGAATCATTTTCAAGCTTCGGGCATGCGCGCAATCGATTCCCCGTATGCAATTACCCCCAGAAATATGATTTTGAGGGAGAAATTTCAAAATTGTTCGATTTTATCCTCAATATACATATCTATTTCCCTGTATCAGGGTCAAGGAAGCATTTTCACGCTTCGGGAATGCGCGCAATCGATTTTTCGCATGATTTTATCCCTATATAGGCTGTTTTGGCAAAAAAATTTTTTCAGAAAATAGTCCCTTCTTTTCACCCCTCCTTTAAATAAAAATGATATTTTTCACCAAAAATCGTCGGGTTTTTTAGGGCGAGATCACTTTATGGTGAGTCGATCTTAGGGCGAGTTCATCTAGCGCCTTGTTAGCCATTTTTGCACAAAAAATCTTTTACAAAAACGAGCTAAAATAGAGCTTCACTTGTACCTAAAAAATTGTTTTCCAAAAAAATTTCCATTTTACACAAATTAGGCACAGTATCACTCCATTCTGAGATCTGGCTACGCCACTAAACACGTACTGTCGAATACATGAATTTAATTTTAATATTTATGATCTTTACTTCCAAGTCGCATAACAATCCATCTTCTTTTAAGAATTTCCTGATCGATTCATTAGTACATTTCTCTTATCAGCTGTTTATTATCCAAAAGTGTGATAACTCCCTTTTTATGCTTTAAAATCATCAGATCTTACATTTTTTATTCCAATAATGTTCCGTGTTCATTTTAGTCTTTGCCCTTAAAAATTTACTTTGTAAGAAAACACAAATTGTTAGTCCTAGACTTTAACTTTTATCGAGAACATATGTAAAAATAGGGAGTATAGATTTGGTCCAGCTTGAGTGGGGTAGTAGGATTTTGGACTAATTTTGAGTGGGGAGATTGAAGGGGGTACCTAAATTTTGGCCCCTCGTGAGTGGGGAGGGGTCCAGATCTGGACCCCCTTTTCACATCTGATCGAGAATATGAATTTTTAAAATTTTAGATATCAAATTTTTTGCTTCTTGTTTAAACATGAAAACCCATATATTACAACCCCTGGATTCCAATGAAGTCCAAGTTGCTGTGCATCTATTAAAGAATAATCATGAATTTAATGCATCTACTCGGTTTGTCAGTATTATGCTTAAAGAGCCGGCTAAAGAGCTCATCTATGCCATAAACGACGATGAGAAGACCCAAAACCTCCCAGATAGAGAAGCCATCGCTGTTCTTTTTGACAACTCCACAAATCGTGCTTCCACCATCACCTTGAACTTAACCCAGAACGAAATTACAAAAATCATCAAACATCCCGAAGGCAACCAGCCATCAATTTTAGGCGATGAAACAGATGAATGTGAACATGCGGTTATCACCAACCCAGAATTTAAGGCCATGCTCAAGAAACATTATGGAGTGGAGGATACCTCTTTAGTTATGGTTGATATCTGGAGTGCTGGGTATTATGGGGTTGAAGAGGAGCGGACAAGGCGGTTGGTACGACCACTGTGTTTTTTAAGAAGTGATCCAAAGGATAATGGTTATACTAGGCCGTTGGAAGGGATTCGGCCGGTGGTGGACATGAATACGATGAAGGTAACTAATTGAATAGACTGTCCTAAATTAACCTAATTGTTGTGATCCACAATCGATCACAGGTTCTGCAAAACATTTTTGACGCAAGGGGAAACCGAACCCTTGCTAGTGATTGTGCTACCAAACTTCTTGGCAGTGCACCGGATCACTACATCGTGGTGATTACTGGGTAGCTGGTTGTTAATTTGAACCTTGAAATAGTGCCACTAGCCACACGGCGTTTTTGTGCTAAAATTGGAAATTTTAAAAATGAGTTATGTCATTCGACTCTTCATGGAATTTGAGAACTTTAAATTCGAACCGGGATTCGAACCCGAGCTATAAACTGCAAATCTGTCACTTTAGCCACTCGGCCATGAGCTCGGGATGGAAAACCACATGTTATGGTATTCGTTCTACTCGTCTCGGCGAGCTGAGTCGAATGGCATGACTCATTTTTAAACTTTCGAATTTCCTCAAATTTTAGCACAAAAAACCGCCGTGGCCAACGAATGGTAGGAGAGGAGAGCGACTATTACACAAGTTATTTCCAAAAAATCAATTTTAGGTAATCCGAGTTGAGGAATATGGAAAATGGGCACTTCCATCAAGCCCCGGCAACTACTCCGCCGAAAAAATCAAAAACTTCCGCACCGACATAAAACCTTTGCACATCCTCCAACCCGAAGGCCCAAGTTTCATCCTAAATAAAAATCACATCTCATGGCAAAAATGGGATTTCACAATTGGCTTCAATGCTAGAGAAGGCTTGACCATCCACCATGTTCGATACGAAGATAAGGGACGAAAAAGGCCAATCCTTTTCCGAGGTTCCTTAGATGAAATGGTTGTGCCTTATGGAGATCCCACACCTGCACAAAAACGTAAAAATGCTTTCGATGTTGGAGAATATGGCATTGGTACGTGTGCGAATAGTCTTCAACGAGGATGTGATTGTTTGGGACATATTGAATATTTGGATGCACATTTATGTGATAGTAGAGGAAGAGAGTTAAATATTCCGAATGCGGTTTGTATCCATGAAGAGGATTTTGGGATTTTGTGGAAGCATACTGACAGAAGATTGCCAGACTCACCAGAAGTTAGAAGGTCGAGGAGATTGGTTGTGTCTTCGATTTCGACTGTGGAAAATTATGAATATGGGTTTTACTGGCATTTCTATCAGGTACACAGTTTTTTAGGAAACATAAAAAAAATCAGTTTGGTATAATTTATTCAAACATTGAGTGATTCAGTAAAAATTCGTGTACGGTGCTCATACCCCGCTGTGCGCGCAAAAAACACTGTAAGCAACAAGGCGTTGGCGCACCAGTGCAAAAAACACTGTAAGCCGTTGGCGCAAACCAGCGTTGGCACGCATCAACACATTGGCGCACGCCAACGATTTCATCGTGCGCCAATGCAGTTTTGGCACAAAAAATATAGTTTTCTTGCAAGATTTTGTGAAATTTTGCATTTTTGGACAATTTTTGAAGATTCTTGCACAAAATCCGACATTTTTCTGACACGCCAACAACATTTTCTCGTGTGCCATCGGCTTTTTCCCGCGCGCCAACGCAGTTTTGGCACACAAAAACAGTTTTCTTGCAAGATTTTGTGAAATTTTGGCATTTTTTATCACGTGCTAATGATTTTTCTTGCGCAAATGTTTATTTTCAGATGAAATTTTGGTATTTTTTCCATGTTTGAACTTGTTTTCGACTCTTTTTGCAAACAAATCTTCCTTATTCATCGGATTTTTGTGCAAAAACTGCGTTGGCACGCGATAAAAATCGTTGGCGCGTGTGAAAAGCCGATGGCACACAAGAAAATGCCGTTGGTGCGTCAGAAAAATGTCGGGTTTTGCGCAAAAATCTTCAGAAATTGTCCAAAAATGAAAAATTCCACAAAATCTTGCAAGAAAACTATATTTTTTTGTGCAAAAACTGCGTTGGCGCGTGCCAACGATCGTTGGTATACGCCAACGAGTTGGCACGCGCCAACGGCTTACTTGTTACTTACAGTGTTTTTTGCGCGCACCAACGGCTTATGAGCACCCTTATTGAACTCAAAAATTAGATTAGACCATTTTGCAAATTTTGGAATTTCCCAATCGGATTCGGAAATATTCCCGCGAATTTGTGCAGACCTTAGTTTTAGGACGGAACCATCCAATTTGAAGTCAAATTATCAGGCATACTTTCTCTGGGCTGTGCACATCCAGGTGAAACCCCAAAATGGGGAACTATGGTTGCACCATTAGTTTACGCACCAAACCATCAACACTTTTTCAATGTTCGCCTCGATTTTGGAATTGATGGAATTGGCAACACTATTCAAAGATGTGACGTTATTCCAGATCCGATTGATGAAGAAGCTAATCCGTATGAGAATGCATTTCATGTGGTGGCGACGGACCTGAAAACAGAACAAGAGGCTATGGGACATTTGAAGTTGGAAACGGCGAGAACATGGAAGATTATAAATCCAGTAGTGAAAAATTACCTTGGTCAATCAGTTGGATATAAATTTATTCCAGGTATTGAGAGTACCTTTGACAAGCAATGATGTCATTTTTTGTTCTTTTTTCGAAATAAAGTCGACGCTCGCTAAGCCGCCACCCTCGCTTAGCCATCACCTTGAAGCCGGTCCCCAGGAGTGGCGGCTTAGTGCGAGTCGACTGTATGCAAATTTCGAATAGATGGATAATTTTTTATTCAATTTTGTTCAATATTTGCATCTTTTTAAGCGTTTTTGCAGTTCAGTTGTCTTTTTATGCTTTTTTACTGATTGTAAATTTCTCGATTTTTTAGNACAGATGGATAATTTTTTATTCAATTTTGTTCAATATTTGCATCTTTTTAAGCGTTTTTGCAGTTCAGTTGTCTTTTTATGCTTTTTTACTGATTGTAAATTTCTCGATTTTTAGGCGAGAACGCTATCCCATTTGCCTCTCCAAATTCATGGTGGAGAAAACGAGCTGGTTTTGTCAACAATCATGTTTGGGTAACTCCATTCAATGAAGACGAAAAATACGCTGCAGGAGATTTCCCGAATCAAAGTCAGGGAGGAGATGGACTAATGAAATGGACCAAACAAGATCGCTCTATCGAAAATCAAGATATTGTTGTTTGGTATACGTTTGGCCATACTCATATTCCACGAGTTGAAGACTACCCAGTAATGCCTGCTGCTCGTATCGGATTTACTTTGAAGCCAAATGGGTTCTTTGATGAAAATCCAGCACTTGATGTGCCACCATCAATGCCTATAACAACTATGAATGGATCATGCCCCCCAACTATGAATGGATCATGCCATCGCAATTGATGTTAGATTATTTTTTAGTAATTCATCAATTTTTTGCCTTGCGTTCTTTTCGGTACTAGTTTGGATGGGGACCAAACAGTGGCACTAGTTTCGGATTGAGGCACCAAACAGTGCCATAGGCGGGGTAATTACCCCCTAAAATTCATTGAAAAAATGTGAAAAATTCAAAATTACCCCCCCCCCTACCTAAAATGGGGAAAATCCGTAAATTACCCCCTTCACCCAAACTTTTTCTGCCTACGGCACTGGGACCAAGGGGATTTAGAACCAGTAAGAAATTTATTTGTATTTTTTCAAAAAAAATTCCAGGTATGGGGAGCGGTATTATAATTCGATTTTGCAAAAAATTGGATTTTTTACTCAAACAATCTCATTTTTTTGGCTAAAAATGGCATTTTGGGCCAAAAATAGCAATTTTTTTATGAAAAATATCATTTTTTGAAAAAAATGGCCATTTTTTCAAAATCGGAAAAAATATATGGGGCCCTTAGGAAAAATTTCAATTTTTTAGGAATGGAGATCTCCTCCTTGGTTTAAAACTGGCCTAAAGCAAACATTTTTCGACAAAATTTCTGAGGGGTTCTAATACATAGGTGCACAAAGGGGTGCTATCTCCCCCTCCTATTTCGTCGTATCGAGACCAAAAGTTAAAAACGTCGTGTTTTTGCGTGGTGTGCCAAAATACAACATGTTTTATTTTGAGGTATTTTTTCACAAAAATGTCCATTTTTATCCAAATTTTTACAATACAATATGATTTTTTTCATTATTGTATATTTTTTATCAAAATTATACATATATTTTACGATATGATTTTTACAAAAAACATGTATCGTGAAAGCCAAAAAAATGTCGAAAACATGTTGTATCGTGAGTCCTTTGTCCCTACCCTACTTGTGCACCTATGGGTTCTAACTCCCCTAGTTTGGCCCCCAATCCTAACTAGTACATCCTTTTTTGCAACTAGTGGAGTAGCCAGGATTTATATATTTTCTTTTTGTATTAGGCATGCAAAATTTGAAAAAAAAGCTGTGTAGTGCCCATGGCTTGGTTTTTATAGTGTAGATTTTCGATAAATGGCTCTAAAAGTCAGGGTTGGCAAATTTTTCTCTTTAAAAATCAAGCTATGGGCTATCATAAAAAGCCTGAATTCAAATTTTCCAAGTTGTTCAAAAATAAAACTGAACAAAACAAGTCTACATTTTTTCATCAACCAACAAATTTTATTTCATAAAATTTTCATAACAAAAAAATAACAACGTAAATAGATGTTTAGTCTACTCATCTGGCACTTCGATTTCACCATTGTTGATAGAATCGATGATGTCATGCGGATGTTGGCCATCTACCGTACAACCAACCGATTGAGCAGTACCTAAACAATTGCAAAAATTAAAAAATTGTCAAAAAATCGAGTACTTACCCAAAATTTCTTTGACTGTGCCTTCCAATTTTTTAGCCAACGAACGAGGTCGCATAATACGAGCGATTTTCACAATGGTCTCGAATGTCAAATCACCAGAGTGCTTCACTAAAAAAATAAATTTAAGTACTTTTAATTTTTTTCTTCAAAAAATTTTAATTTTTTAAACAATTGAATTTTTGAAAAAAAATTCAACTCGACTTGCGCAAAAACCTTACCAAAGACCAAAACTTATCCGATTAACCAACTAAAAAATAGCTGGATGGGATGAGGCAAAGACTTGTACCCCGACCCTAAAATCTCGTACCATTTTTGACCTTCTTGCGATCACGTGGCGGCTCCTTCAATTCTTTGATAATCAACGACCCAGCCGAAGGCACCACTTCAATTGCTGCATTACGATTCTGAATAGTCAACTTGCAAGTGACTTTCAATCCTTTCCAATCACCAGTCGCTTTCATGATGTCTTCACCGACTTTTTTGGGAGACTAAAAATGGAATGGCGATTAGAAAAATTTTAAAAATTCCTACCAAGCCCAAAGGACCGACTTTAGGGGCCAATGATGAAGTAGCACCAACTTCTCCACCAATGCATCGGAGATAGATAACTTTAACTTCGTTGGGGTCGAATTTTGGTCCCATTTTTTATAATATTGAGCAAAAACTAAAAAAATTGAATACATATTAAGAATAGGGTGGTGAGACATTTGCGGACGAAACGTTTGAAAAATTTGAATTTTTTGAAAAATGTCCCGTCCGCAAGTATCCCACCGCCAAGAATAGAACATTTTGGTTTTCCCAAACGCAATTTCTCAAAGATTTTTACAGCAGTTTCCCAAATATGGAAAACAAAACTGTTGTTGGAAAGTTGCGCGTCGAAAAATTATGATAAAAAACAAGCAATCAACGTTTTAGAGTTTATCGAAAACAGTGTTTGAATTTGAGATGGGATTCTGGCAGATTATTCCGGAATATTCCGGAATATTCCGGATTATTCCAGATTATGGCAGATTAATCCCGCCATAATCTGCCAGAATCTTTTTACCATGCCATAATCTCGTTTTGGATAAAAAAAATCATATTATAGTCGCTCCAAAAACGATTTATAATCAAACTCTATGTTATTAAAAACTCAGTAGTGAGAAAAACCGCATCAAAAACATTTTTTTCTCGAAAAATTAGCCTTTGAAAAAGGTCCCCCGTATTTTCAATGGGAAATCTGAAAAGGCAAAATCAAATTTTCTCGGGTTTCCTGAGCTTTTTAGCGCCCCAAATAAACTTCACCAAACCCTTAGGTGCAATTTTTCACGAGGAATCGAATGGGCGCCATTCTCGTCCATGAAAAGTGCAGGAACCCGAGAAAATGGGTTTATTTCAAAAAATACAATTTGCTCGGGTTTCCTGCACTTTTCATGGAACGAGAATGGCGCCCATTCGATTCCTCGTGAAAAATTGCACCTAAGGGTTTAGTGAAGTTTATTTGGGGCGCTAAAAAGCTCAGGAAACCCGAGAAAATTCCATTTTTTGAAAAAAATCCCATTTTCTGACAAAAAATGGGCTCCTGAATGTTTTAACGTGGACTTGGCTCAGTGGTAGTGCTTCCCGGATTCGAGTCTAATGGTCTCGGGTTCGAATCCCAATTGAGTCGATTTGATTTTGCGCAAAAAGATTCTGGCAGATTAATCTGCCATAATCTGGAATATTCCGGAATAATCCCAAAAAAGATTATTCCGGAATATTCCCAACCCATCTCAATGTAAAACTTTAACCTCGTCGAGAAAATCGAAAAATACTGTTTTTTCACTTTTGGTTGTTTTTTTTCCTGTTTGTCAAACTGATTTCTCGAAAACGGGCCTAACGATTTTCATGATTTTTTGATATGTTATGCTTGGGTATGTGCACAAGAGAATGTCTTTTCGTTTTTATTGAGGAAAAATCATTTGACCGAGATAATCGCATTTTTGTGACGGTACCTCACAAAAATGCGACCATTTTCCTGTGCTCTAAAAAATAAATTTTTCTGAACTTTTTTATTTTGCGCCAGAATGCGCCAATTTTTCATACTCAGGGGGTTTTTGGGTATGGGGAACACGAATCCGAAGGAATTTTTCAATTTTGACTTTACGGGGGTACCCTACCGAAGATGGTTATATAATAAAATTCAGGGGCCAGAATATGCAAATTTCAAAAATGTCTCCAAATCAGCTAATTTTTTGTACTTAGGGGTTTTCGACTATGGAGAACACGATGGCAATAATATTTTTTAATAAAAGTTTTATTAAAATTAGAAAATTAGGGGGTTATCTCCTAAAAATTGAAAAATTTCGATTTTCAAAAAATTTATCAAAATCGAAGGGCTTTTGGTACATGGTACATATCGCGGTCATTTTGAAGGCTAGAACAGCGGATAAGGTGTCATTGGAATCCTAAGATCACGAGCTACCAAATTGCTAAAGATATTGTATTTGATTTCCCTACTTGAAAAATTTTATAGAGTAATCTTTCAAATTTTATCATGTTTTTACCCTCCCCCCCCCCAAATTTGCATATTTCGATATAGCTCTAGCTATTTATCTGTTCTGTAAAAATTAAAAACTGATTTTAAAACTACATACTCAGAGCTTCAAAACGAGTGGTCAATCAAAATAATCGACTTTGTCTAGCCGTGGGAATTGATCTTACAAGTTGCAAAATTTAGGTTACTCAAAATCTAAACCATATATGAGACTCTAGTTATCCAAATAATGGCCATATCTCCTTGTAGGAATTGAATTGAGAGCTCGTTTGCCAATCAAGTGAACGGGGAGAATCTGCGCTACAACTTTTATATAGATACCTATAGCAAGTTTTCGCTTCAATAAATAAATACTCGCAGATAAATAGATGATTTTTAACAATACCTTCGATTTTTTGACGAGAAATCTGTTATTTGTATACTGATTCAATATGTTATACTGCTTCGCAGTATATGAAACAAATGAAATTACAGTTAAAAGAACTTCTAGAAGTAAATGAAACAGCAC
>OZJO01001545.1:0-17825 GCA_900406225.1 Acrobeloides nanus
TAATTATATATTAAGATCAAACAACCTCATGGACCATGTCTTCAACATGCTAGAACAATATGCATCCAACCTCGAACAAGAAGTAGAAGAGCGGACCAAAGAGCTAGTAGCCGAGAAGAAAAAGTCCGACATTTTACTATACCGGATGCTACCAAGAGCCGTCGCTGATAAGCTCAAGCTTGGTCAAGTGGTAGAACCCGAGGCCTACGATCAAGTCACGGTGTTCTTTTCCGATGTAGTCTCGTTCACCACTTTGGCTAGTCGGTGCACACCCCTACAAGTAAAATTTCAACAAAAGAGAAAAATTTTAAAACATCATAGGTGGTGAATCTCTTAAATGATCTGTATACTATGTTCGATACTATTATTGAAGAACATGGGGTGTACAAGGTAAATAGTATGTTGAGGTTGGTATAGTGATAAATAAGGAGTCGCATCCCCTCTCATATGAGGCCCGGAGATTAAGGGCGAGCCCCGGGCCGGCCTGGTCTCGGGACCTAGATGCCCACTCAGTTACAATAAGTTTTAAGCCAAGAATTTAAGTCCAGACTAATTTGTAATATCATAGGTTGAAACAATAGGCGATGGATACCTATGTGTCTCTGGCTTGCCGATCCGAAACGGTATCCAGCATGTTTGTGATGTGGCGGACATGTCTTTTGCGCTAATTCAAAGTCTCAAAAATTTCCGCATCCCTCACCTTCCAGGCGAACGTGTCAATATTCGAATAGGATTGCATACAGGTAAATACTTAGTTAAAGGATTCAGAAGTAGTTAAAAGATCCCAATCCCTAGCATACATGGGCAAAGGAGTGTGACATACGTGATACATCGGACACCTCACGCGGCAGATGTAACACATAGGACACCTCGGTGTAACAAATGTGACACGTGTGACAAATGTGGCAAGACTTGTCTCAGTTGTCATATGTGACTGGAAATCATGTGGCAACTATGACAGATTTCACATTTATCACCTGATAGCTATTGTTGCTGGGCAATACAACCTTTTTGATGACAAAATGCGATTTTGTGCAAAAATGACACTTTTTTCTAAAAATTCTATTTTGGCCACAAATCCCATTTAACTTCTCTTTCACTAAAATTACAAAAACCCGATTTTAGGGCCCTGTGTTGCAGGAGTGGTCGGACTCACAATGCCCCGTTATTGTCTTTTTGGTGATACTGTCAATACTGCTTCCAGGATGGAGAGTAGTGGAAAACGTAATTTTGAAGAAATTTAAATTTTTTGAAAAAAATTTAGCTGGAAAAATTCATATTTCACCAGAAACAAATCGACACCTTACCCAAATTGGTGGGTACATCACGGAAAGTCGAGGAGATATTATAATCAAGGTTAGTTATAGGAAATTTGTCAATTGGAAAAAAATCATTTCTCATAATGTAGTGGCAAGCCTTTACTATACACTCAATTGGCCGAGGGCCCGATCCCGCTAAGGCAAATAATTTTTTTGATGATCAAAAATTCTACAAACTTAATTTTATTGAGGGTCTCTCTTGACAACTTTGTTTGAGCCTATCAAAAAATTTTTTCACCCTGGCGAGATCGGACTCTCACCTATTTGATTGTAAATTGAGAGGCTAGCAACTGAACCATGGATGAGAAATCTAAAAATGTAATTTTGTAAAAATATTTCCACAGACCCCGGGCTGCGCACCTTTGTGTTTATTTCATTTGACTTGTAAAAATTTTGTCCCTAAAAATCCTCTATTTCAATTTTACCACTTATTTTTAGGGCAAAGGAGTGATGGAAACATTTTGGTTGATACCTGAAGGAGAAGAACACCAACTAGAATGTTAGCGTAAATTTTTTCAAGAAATAAAATAAAATGTTGAAAAAATTTTAGATCCTATACTCATAAACACACCAACTAACCCAACTTGTTATTGTACCGCACAAAGTGGTAAATTTTGAAATTTTTAAAAATCTGGAAAAAAATAAAATTTAGGAAGTCCTATGGAGAAGCACTCGCTTTATTGTAGCTATCGTCGTGGTGAATTTTGAATATTTTTTCAATCGGTTTCTTGATTTTTGTTTTTTTCTATCGGCTTCTCGTGACATATACTCGAATATCTTCTGCGCTTTACAATTGAATTAGGGAAAATATATTGAAGCGAAATGCCAGACATCATAAAATTCAAAAAATACGACATCTTAGCGCACGTCGCACCAAAGAGGAAAAAGATACTGGCAAGGGTCAAAAATAAAAAAATTCGCCCATCGACTCAGATCGCCGAACGCTTCAAATTGAGTACCATATCATGGAGTTTTAAGGGGTTTGGCCCATGGGCGATTGGTTAACGTGCTCGGTCTTTACTCATAGGGTGCGGGTTCGATCCCGCTCAAAAAGTTATTTGTTATTTTGTTAAATGATTTTTGTGCGCGGGATCGAACCCACGATCTAAGAGTGAAGATCGTCATGTTAGCCAATAGGCTATGTGTCAAACACCTAAAACTCCATGATACTCGTTTTGAAGTGTTCGGAGAGCTGAATCAATTAGCGAAAATTTTTTAAACTTTTGCCTGCATCTTTTCGGAATTTTGATGTGCTGTGAACTGATTGGTGCAGCCGGCGCTTTTTATTATGGAGAACACTATGACGGCATTAGAATTTAAGGGAGACCCCTACCATAACAAAAAAAAATTTCTGTTATGTTAGGGGTACTCGTTCAAAGGTTTTCGAGTATATAAATTTTATAACTATACAAAAAATAATGATACACAATTTTTTGATATATACAAATTTATCATGAAATAAATTATTATCATGTTTTAATTATTCCGATTTAAGAGCCAATAAAAATTCGTTGATCCCATCTATGCCAAAATTTGCATATTTTTCATAAAACAAAGCCTCCTTCAACTCATCGATTTTTGGTCGATTTTCCACTCGTCGAGTACACAACTTTAATAAGCAACACAAATTTTCCGAATAATCCAAACTTATTTGTCGATCAATAATTTCATCAAAATTTGTGTTGGTTATCATAAAACTTTGACGAAATTCAGTATTTTGGTTAGAAATAATATAAGGCAGCCGACCAAGGATAATTTCAATTAACGTTATGCCAAGGCTCCATACATCAGCTCGAATATCATAGTGGACAAGGCTGTCAGACGAAAAACGTTCGGGTGGCCAATAAGCGGTTGTACCAACATTTGTGCTGGCTAAGGAGTTGTCTAGAATGCGAGATTCGCCAAAATCACACAGTTTCACTTCACCACTAGAATGGTATGTGTAAGGGCTTTGGAAGTTGAAAAAATTTACTTTTTTTCAAAAAAATCATATTTTTTGATTAAGAATCGCATTTTTGTGGGCCCAAAAAATACTATTTTTTTTACCAAACAAGCGATTTTTCCAAAAATAACATTTTTGTCATGTTTGCCAAAAAATGTCATTTTTTGCCACAAAAAAGAAAAAAAACGAACTACAGTAGCTCGATTAAAATGTGATACAGTACTCCTCCCTCCAAATAGCAATTTTGCGATTTTTTAAAGTTTTTTAATTTTTACTAAAATAGCCCTATAGGGGTTTTCTATGCGATGAATCGATTGTGCGTCTTGACAAACCTTGAAAATGCTTCCCTGATTCAGGGAAGAGATTATGTAATGAGGCGAAATATGCTAATATAGGGTCAGGGAAGCGTTTTAAAGATCTGGAAATCGATTTATCACATACAAAAATCCCCCTATCGGATTATTTTGATGAAAATTAAACAACTTGAAAAATCGCAAAATTGCCATTTTTGGATCACCCTGTAGTTCAGAGAATTTTTGTAAGCTTACCTAAAATTAACCAAGATATTGTCCGGTTTAATATCCCTATGAATAATCCCCTTACTCTTGCAATAAATTAATGCATCTAGAATCTTCACGAAAAAATATCCAACCACCTCTTCTGGTAACTTTTCTTTCTTCTCCCTATGAACCAGTAAATACAACTGCTTTAAAGATAAATCCATCGACTCCATACATAGTAAAGCATGTCCTTCGTGGATACATAGCCCATAGTAGGTGACTATATTCGGGCATTCCCACAGAGAGCGAAAGTTTTCTATTTCTCGGAGCATTTTTCGAAAATGCATGCGGATGGCTTCGTCGTCAAAGCGACTGTAGGGGATGGTTAGGGATTTTATAACTATGGTATGATTAGATGGTTTGTGAAGGAATTTTCCAACTTGATGTCGTGATGTGGCTAAAAAATTGAGATATCAACAAGACTGGCACAAACCACTAAGCAAGCTGCTGCAAATGAATTTCCAAAAAAAATTTTTTCATAAAATTTTCTAAAAAACCTATATGGGTTTTTCGATGCGGGGAATCCAAAAAACGAGCTTCCGATCTCGAAAAATTTTTTCTTGACCCTATTTCGACTAGTCCTAAAAAGGGATTTTTATGTCAAATTGATGCCAATTTGGCCTGAAATTTTGTAATCGTGGGTTTTCGGCTATGTCGAATCGATTTTGGCAATAGGAACGAATGCATCGCACACTTTTTTGAGGAACGAGCGCATAGTCTTTTGCTTTTGAAATAATTCAAAATTGACGTGGCGAATTCCGATGATTTAAAATTTTTTCAATAATTTTGTTTTCTAAAAAAATCTGGTGATTAGGGCGTTCGATTGAGCTATTGGACGATGGAAATGGATTTAAATTCGATTTTTGGCAAACTTTTGAAATGTGGGAAAAACAACCTGTAGTTATATGGGGTATACCCCAAAGTTGTCGGCCACCAAATCCTATATAAAGTCACTTTAAAAAACCAAAATGCTAGTAATTTGTATATTACTCACCGAGATCTTTCAAAATCAACACCTCATACGGGCGGTCCTAGGAGTGTTAAAGGCCCAAAAGGAGTATCAATTTCCGATTCAACAAATGGAAAATAGATTGACTTTTTTACCTTCTAGCAACCCAAGGTTTTCCAAGTCCTCCCATTTGAATTCATAAACACATTCTTCATGTGGAAAAATCAACTTGTTGACATTTTCCATGATTCCAAAAATTCTTGAAAATAAGGAGCCATCCGATTCACTTAAGCTTAAATATGGAGTTTGAGGGGCACTTAAATTTGTTAACAACGTTGATATATTAGGATTTGTAAAAGTTTCGTGTTGAAGTTGCTGTCTTTCTTGGTGTTTCCGATAATAATGTCTGCCAATAGCCAAAAAAATGAATAAAAGTATTAGAGAAGTAATAGATAACATGGATATGACTATAGGAAAATTTTTATGTGGTGGTTTTGTGTTTGGCAGTGGTGCTAAAAAATTTATACAGAGGGTTTGAAATAGTAAGTAAGTAAGGCTCAGGTCTATCTCTCTCCCAAATTGGGCAATGTTGAAAAAATGGCACTGGGGCAAAAAAGCCGAAAAATCGGCTCTAGTACGAAAAATTGGTCATAGATGAAAAATGAATAGTCCGAAAACTCGGCTCTAGGACAAAAAACATATGCCGAAAAATGGAAAAGGGCCGAAAAACCGAAAATCGGCCCTAGGATGAGAATCAGCTGATGTTAAAAAAATTTAAGCCACCTCTAAATGGTTAGCAGCACGGTTGGGATGCCCGAAAATAAAACTTACAAGCAGCTCTACTACATATAAAAGGCCTAAAATTGCCTAATGTCATATTATCTAACTCAAAAGTGCCGCTACATGGCACTACTTTCCAGCCACGAGCAAAGTTTTCAGACGAATTCGTATCAGAAACACATAAATTGTTTCCTTTATTTGTACTAGTAGGGGTCTTATTATACGCCCAATTGGTGTAATTTGTTTGTTTTAGCTAAAATTATATATATTAACACTCGTGTGGAGGACTACACCTTTTTGGATACGGGGTATAAGTTAGGTTCGGCCCTCTAGCCCCATGTCTAAAACAAACCCGGGCGTTCGAGTTATGCTCGTAAAACAAGGTTGTAGACGAAGGGGTAGAAAATGTCGCACTGGATTTTTTCCACCCCACTAGATCTCCAAATTATAAAAATTAAAACTTTTATTCAAACTTAAGTAAAAAGGGATAAAATCGGTGTTAAAACCGCCTCTCCCCTCCAGCTAAAGACTGGGGGGGGGGGGGGAGATATATTATGCTATTTCTGGTCGGCATAAGCCGGTTTACTCGAATTACGCCTCCCTAAATAGGGCTAAAAACAATGTAAAAAATAGTCAATGTCCTATCTTGGAGGGTAGGAATCCTGAGTCGCGAAATATGCCACCTTCATAAAAACTTAAAGGACCAGTCCAGTCAGTTACAACCATAAGAAAAAAATGATATATTCGGAAAGATCATGAAAAATGGAGCATTTTTTTGTTTTTACGGCATGTTCTGAATAGTTGTAGTTTTCGAGATAATTGCGTTTGAAATTTTGAATTTGTGTACAAGCTCTTCGTTGTAATACACAAACTTTTTTGAATTTTTTGCGAAAAAATCGATTTTTGCATCGATTTTTTCAATTTTCATAATTGAACATTGTATCTTTTTTTATAGCTAAATGAGACGAACAAAATAACACCAAAATTATCCAATTTGAACATTGTTTTGGGTTATTGAAACGAAAACACGAATCAGAATTTTCGTTTCAATAACCCAAAACAATATTCAAATTGGATAATTTTGGTGTCATTTTGTTCGTCTCATTTAGCTATAAAAAATTGCGACAATGTTCATTTTATGAAATTTTAAAAGATTGATTCAAAAATCGATTTTTCCTAAAAAAATTCAAAAAAGTTTGTGTATTACAACGAAGAGCTTGTACACAAATTCAAACTTTCAAACGCAATTTTCTCAAAAACTACAACGATTCAGAACATGCCGTATAAACAAAAAAATGCTCCATTTTTCATGATCTTTCCAAATATATCATTTTTTCATATGGTTGTAAATTACTGGACTGGTCCTTTAATGAAAAATACAGAAAAATTGAGGTTCTGCATGCGAAAAACTATATGGGTTGAAATTTTTCAAAAAAATCCATTACAGTTAAATTAACATCACTCCATTTCCAAATGGGATTTGCATAATCCGTAGAAGTTAAATCGATCCAATATTCAAAATCTCCAGCAATTTCTAAGAAAAAATATTTAAGACAGGGCTGTGAATTTCTCAGAAGACTTCTAATTTTGGCCAGCAGTATTTGAATAATCTCCCCACTCAAAAAATATATGCCCCCACTCAAAAAATGAAAATTTTCCTCCGCTGGGTTGAGGGGCCGTACTTCGTCCCTCATTTGGAGCATGTCGGAGCTACTTTGGCTCTTATATCCCCATTGAATGTGATCTAAAATCGAAATTTTCTCAAAAATGACCCTATTAGGGGTAATTTTATGCGAGAAACACATTAGCGATGTTTTTTGCATAAAAACGCTAATATTTTTTAGAAAATCGAATTTGTGCATATTAGCTTTTTTGAAAGATGTACTTTTCGAAATATATAAATTCAATTTTCTAAAAATGGAAACGTTTTTACGCAAAAATAACACCGCCAACGTGTTTCCTGCATAAAATTACCCCTAATAGGGTAATTTTTGAGAAAATTTCGAAAAATAAAATTTTTTGATTTTAGACCACCTTCTAAAATCGGAGTATAAGAGCTGAAGTAGCTCCAGCATGTCTACCCTTGGCCGTTGTTTTCCACACTTACCATAAAGTCCTTCCCTACTTACCATAAAGTCCCTCTTGAAAAGTTTTATTGTACACAACTACTAGGGTAGAATTGATATTTTGGCATTCAGTTTGAGCACTGTCTCTAAATCTTGCTGATAAATCTAAAATAAATTTTTTTTCTCTTTTTCTTTAAAACATATACCCCAATATAAGCATTGACCATGTACACATCCAGCCAAAAAATAACAATTTCGTCCACTTGGTTTATAGTAACAAGAAGTCTCTTCACAATAGTGCTCTCCACATTTTCTATAGTCCCAATAATCTAAAATAGAAAAATGTTTTTTCAATTGATTTACTTACATAATGGTATATATAGAGATGAGAGGGGCGGGGGGGGAGGTGATCCTGGACAAGAAGGAGAGGATTGCTCCTTTGGAGGCTTGTGGCACCACTATAGGAGGGGTGTCTCTTAAAGGACCAGTCTAGTCAGTTACAACCATAAGAAAATTTTTCAAAACGTTTCCCTGACCATGAAATCGTTAAAAAATCAGAATTCTTCATTTTTTTCAATATTTCTAATAGTCTGTCAATCGTTACATGGTATGGGAAGCGTTTTGAAAATTTTTTAATGCGTGCAAACGATTCTTCGCATAGAAAAATTGTTTCCTTGCATAAAAAACCCTCCATAGGGTCACTTTGGAAAAAATTAAAAATTTTTTTTGCAAAAATTGCCTGAAAATCGCAAAAGTGCGGTTTGTTGGCCACCCTGTATATACGATTCCTATCCTAGATACACTATTCCGCGTACTTTTAACAGTGAAAGTACACAAAGAAGTGCTAAGAAACGGCTCTAATGGATTCTCCGGCCATAGAGTATAATTATCAAACAGAACTCGTCCATAAGCCATCCAGCTTATGTCGAACAATAGATCATTCAATGGTTGATTTATTCCAATTGCAATAATACGACCATGTGAATTAATAATATTCGCAATGTTCATAGATTCATTCACGTTTGCTTCATCACTAAAGTTTTTAAAGGGGATGCATTTTGCGACCATTTAGGAAAAAAATTTTTTTCGTAAAAATGACCCAATTGGGGGTAAAATCATGCGAAAAATCGATTGCGCGTATTCCTGAAGCGTGGAAATGCTTTCTTGACCCTGACTCAGGGAAAATATAAATTTTTTCGACCTTTATATACTAGTACTCAGTTTGAAAAGACGTTTCTCCAACAAGCCTCGATGGTGCAGTGACAAAGCAGCGGTTTATTGGTCACAAAGGTCTCGGGTTCGAATCCCGCTTGGAGCAAAAAATTTTTACAAAAGTAAAAATCGAAAAAAGTAAAAAAATTTTTTCGATTTTTACTTTGTGTAAAAAAATTTTGCTCCAAGCGAGATTCCCGAGATCTTTATAACCGATAAGCTGCTGCTTTGTCACTGCACGACCGAGGCTTGTTGATAGAGAAACGTCTTTTCAAACTAAGTACTAGTATAAAAAGGTTGAAAAAATCTATATTTTCCCTGAATCAGGGTCAAGGAAGCATTTTCACGCTTCGGGAATGCGCGCAATGGATTTTCGCATGATTTTACCCCCAATAGGGTCATTTTTACGAAAAAAATTTTAATTACTGAATAGCAGTAAACAAAGCCAATTTATTGGTACAAGCAAGCGGTGAATCGCATTTTATTTGGTTTATATCGTGTCCATTAGAAATAAATTCCAAATATTTTGAGAGAACACTAAAATCATAGATATTAATATCGGTTCCCTCTTGCCTACCTGACTAGATGATCTGCTGGCCTAAGAGTAAGCCTAGTTTATACTAAGCTCACGCCTAAGCCAAGACCAAGTGCCGGTTGTACAACTAATGATAAATCACTAGCTACAGCTAAATCTCTAGCTGCAGCTATTAGATGCAATTATGCAACTGCGGCTAAATCATTAGCTGAAGCTATTGTGTTAGCTGCAGCTAGTGATTTAGCATCAGTTGCGCAACCGGCCCTATGAATAAGCCTAAGCCAGAAACAAGTCTAAGCCTTGCCTGCCTTCCTGCATTCCTGCCCTCATGCATACCTGCCTGACTTGCTGCTTACCTGCCAGCCAGTCTGCCTGACCTCCTGCTTGCTTGCCTACCTGCCCGTCTATCTGACCTCCTGCTTGCTCCATTCATTCATCTTTGAGAAGATGAGGGGAGGGGGTTACTCCATGGAAAAAAGAAGATTACCCAAAGGGATAAAAAGAGAGTTGAAGGGTTGAGGGAAGATATTCAAAAGCCTTACTCATAAAGCTTGACTTCAACTGAGCCATCACTTTTATAATTTCCCAATTCCTCATAAACTTGTCCACAAAATTCCTCATAGCTCTGTACATAATTATAAATTTTGATGCCATTTTTTGTGCCGAAAGATAATAAGCTAATATAAAAATTGGGATCATTAAAAGGCAACTTGTTGGTAAAGTTAAGGAGAACAAAGTTGAGTAGCTGAATTTTAAAAAATAAAGGGGTTATTTAACAAAAATAATACATTTTCTATGTTTGTCTCATTTTCCATTGCGGTTGAAAAATCGNGGAGAACAAAGTTGAGTAGCTGAATTTTAAAAAATAAAGGGGTTATTTAACAAAAATAATACATTTTCTATGTTTGTCTCATTTTCCATTGCGGTTGAAAAATCGATTGCTATAGTTAAATTTATCGGACAGGTTGGATAACGGGGGTTTGTCACAGCATTGCCACAATCTGTAATTTTTTGAATGAAACATCATGGATAACATAAGTAAGGCTTTTTTGGTTGGTATGAAAAGTTAAGGCTGATCACACATGGTAGCGTCTCCACCAAGATCTACGGTAACCTCTTACTTACTAACAGCAATATCTGCACTAATGGAAGCTCCAGTCGGGCTCACGCTCAAATCCTTCGACTCTAACGCGCCACCATCGTTTACTACTAGGTGGCGCGTTGTTTCCTCTGGTTTCATCCTGCTCACACACATGTACAACGGGTCTTTTAGGGTCTTCGAACAAAGACCCGTAGTTGTGCATAACGCAAGTGGTTGAGGGGGGGGGCGTCGTGCATAGCTCAAGGGGTTGAGAGGAGGGGGTCATGCATGACGCGCGGCCATGAACGACACATTTCGCGAAGTGCGACCTTTTTTTAGTCTTGCAATAACGGGGTCGTGCAATCGGATCGGATCGGATTTTCGAAGACCCACTTGTACACGTGTGCCTGCTCAGACATAGTTCATCTTTAGGGTACCAGCTAATACGCTCTACCTCCGCCCCACTGCAAGCAGTCGAGACGGGGCTATGCTGCTCCGCGTGCACTGTAGGGTAACGGATAGCATATCAGCGTCATAAAGAGACCTTCATTTTCATTACGCCTATGTGTTTTCCACCCAATGACCCGCGTATACGCTAAACTCCTTGGTCCGTGTTTCAAGACGAGTCGGAGAGATGACCAACTTTTACACCAGGGTCGACCAGGGCACTGATCTAGAGCAGAGAGAATTTTTGTCTCTGCTTACTTACCAGAAAAACTAAGCCTAGCCATTAGGCCTAGAGAGATTACTGTTGTATAAATGAAGAAAATTGCACCCATCTTAGGTGTAGCACATAAGCTTGTACTAGAAAAATTATAAACAAATTGATTCTTTTCGTATATGTGAAATATGATGAGAAAACCTGACAATGTTTATCAATATATACATGTTTATTCGTATTGAATTGTGAAAGGTCATAACCTTTCAGATAAAAATATTTACAGGACGAAATTTTTTCATATAAAATTTTGTCCTTTCAATATTGTGAGTCTCGAACTGGCACAACTTAAGAGTGCATTTTAGATGAGACAAATAATGGTTGTAATGGTATTATGTAAACAAACAAATTCCACTCTTATCAATATTTTTGTGGCATTGATCTTTATGAGATTATTTTTTGAAAATTGTCTTGTTATTTTGATGAACTAACAAATTCATAAATATATCTTCTTATATAATGTTTGTCTGTTCGGACTAGAGATGTGCAAAGGGCCAGACCGGCAAGGCCTGATCACTTTTTGGCAGCCCTAGGACCGGCTTAGTCTGGTCTGGGATGGGAAGTTGCCCTGCCCATCTGGCCTGACTTTTTCAGGAAAATTAAAAACGTAAAGATCACATGCAAAATAGGATTTTTTACCAAAATTTTCCCATTTTTCCATCGAAATTCGTAATCTTTTGAGAATTTTCATCTTTAAAAAAGTATTGTTAAAGAAAAATTTTCTCTTGGAGCGCTGATTTTTTTGTTTTTAACGCAAGGATTTCAACAAATTTTTCGTATAGCGAAATTTTTTGTTGCTGAAATGAGAGTGGCGACAAAATCTTTTCAATGCTCATTCCCCTTCAAAATTGGACTATGGATACTTTACTGCTAGTAGTAGAGTCTACTGAGCCTCGATCATTTGTATATGAAAAAGGGTAGATTTTAGAAACAGAAATTGTGGGGCACCTATTTCTAGCTATTTTTACTAGTGAGAGATGAAACATTCGACTTTGACAAACTTTTTTGTTGACGAGCTCCGCGTATCGAAAATTTTTGGTTAAATTACTTCCTAACAAAGAACTCTTTTTTAAATCTGTCAAATAATTTTTGAAATTGTTGGAAAAATCTTTTATTTTAAAAGCGAACGAGCACAAATAATAAAATATATAGTCAATAGCTAATAAATTACTAAGGTAATGATTGAACAGAAAATATTAGATCGTTGGATGGTTAATATTCAACTAGAAATACGTAACTATAACCGTTTCATAATGCCATGCAGAACTCGGAAATACACAACTAGAACCACTATCGCGAGTCGCCGGTCGGGATCGAACCTTATTGATCTACAGCCATAATCTATCGTGCTAGTTATGTATTTTCTAGTTGAATATTAACCCGTTGGATAAATAACCGGCTTTTGCAGTTTTGACCGAATTTTTGTAAAAATGACTCCATCAAATTACCCCTAATAGGGTCATTTTTAGGAAAAAATTTTCGGGTCCAAAAATCATTTAAAAAATGGTAAAATGGAACTTTTTTTGCGCCGCCCTGTACATTGAAACAAACATTATTCAGGGTGCCCCCAAAAAGTGAAGTTTCGTGTTTTCACTTTTTATGTTTGCAGGACAATTGCATTTTGTCAAGCAAAATGTGTGAGAAATCGATTGCGCGTTTGCAGAACCATGAAAATGCTTCATTGACCCTGATTCAGGGAGGACGTGAGTGTATTAAGGTGAAAATTGCATTAATATGTGCTAGTGAATCTTTTCAAGCATTTTTTTCAAGCAAAACGCGCGCAATCGTTTCCTCGCATAAAATTACTCCAGGAAAATGGTTTTTAGACAAAATATAGCATCTCTGGCACTTAATTAGGGAAGAATGCTATGTATTCAACCAAAAATTACCTGAATCAGGATCAAGTAAAAATTTTCATGCTTCGAAAATACGCGCAATCGATTCCTCGTATAAAATTACCCTAGGTAGGTTGATATTCAGATTAAAAAACAAGGCTTTCTTCATTTTTAAATTTTAAAGAGCTGGTTATTTATCTAATACCCCAATGTTAGAAAATCTACAAGCGTGCAGCCAAAAAAGATCGACATTAGGAAAAATAGGCATAGAGGTAAAAAGTGTGCCGAATCCCACCCTTACACATGTACTAACCTCCCTCCAAATCTCACCCGCAAGTTTTGAAAAATTTGAAAAAAAATCATCTTGGGGGTCCAGAGGGATTTTTCTCGCGCGCTAATGAAGATCGAGTGCATATGAAACAACAAATGTAAAATTCATTTTATTTTATCATAAAGTAATTTCTATTTTTGGGGGTAGTTTGTACAAGTGTGCTCACCCTTGCCTTATGGGGTCATCTATAAATTACGTTTCCAAAAGGGAGAGGGCAGGGGGGATCAGCCGAAAAGTTACGCTCATTATAATTTTTTCGATTTTTCCATTAAAAAGGGTTACAGGGGGGGGGGGGGTAAAAAAATCGCGATTTTTGGAAATGTAATTTATGGATGACCCCTATGGGCCTAGACCCGATATGAATGGCCAGAACAAAGCATGTGGTTTTTATGGGTTTACGAAAAAAGTTATATAAAATTGTCATCAATAAAACCCGATCTTTATAAATATTATGCCATGAAGAGATCAATTCTGTTCAACAACTCCATCAAAAATATTAAAATCAATTGGAATCGGTGCAATTTTACGGGGCTTGCGGCTATGATCCACCACCTCAGAGGCCACTTCAAGTGCATATTCATTAATGATCTAAAAATTAAGTGCTAGAAAACTCATTTNACTGGTTATACACACAAAACTATTGGTGTTAATCCTAACTCTAAAAAGGGGGCACTATAACTTTCGCCACGTAACTTTCGCCACAGCAACCTTCGCCACAGCAACTTTCGCCTCTGCAACTTTCGCCACAACAACTTTCGCCACATAACTGATTTGCAATAAATATGTATATAATGACACGAACGTGGTTGTGGCGAAAGTTATGTGGCGAAAGTTGCTGTGGCGAAAGTTACGTGGCAAAAGTTATAGTAAAATGGCAACGTGGCGACAGTTATGTGGCGAAAGTTGCTGTGGCGAACATGAAACGTGGCGAAAGTTATAGTGCCAAAATTTTTTCCTTAAAAATGAAACTATTAGGGGTAATTCAATGCAAGGAATCAATTGTGCGCATTGCTTCTCTAACCCTGATTCAAGGAATAATAGGATTTTAAAGCGAAAATGGCCATTTTTTGCATTTTTATCCTGAATCAGGGCAAACTTTTCGCGCTGAGGAACCCGCACAATCGATTCCCCACATCAAATTAGCCCTAATAGGGTAATTTTTAGGAAAAAATTTTCGGGTCCAAAAATCATTTAAAAAATGGCAAAATGGAACTTTTTTGCGCCACCCTGTACATTAAAATAAACATTTTTCAGGGTACCCCCAAAAAGTGGAAATTTCATGAATTTTATGTTTGCAATAAAAATTGCATTTTGTCGAGCAAAATGTATCTTGTGACCTAATTATTTTTTCTAAATATAGAGAATCAAATTCTCTACAAGAATTAGGTCAAATGACAACATTTTACCCTAGATGCAAGTTTCCTGCAAACATACAAATCTCAAAAATTGCCACTTTTTGGGGGCATCCTGTAGAATTCTTACTTTAGAATGTGCTAGTGGATCAATAATTTTATTCTGTTTTTTTGGTGTTTTTGGAGCCGACATTTTCTTCTCATTTTCTTTCTTCTTTTTCGGAGAGGCTTCTTTTTGCTGTTGGCGAGTCCTTGGGTGAGATTTTGACTGTGTCTCTAAATTAACTTTTTTCAGTGCTTTATAGGCAAATGATTCTCTAGGGGTTGGATAATCTCGGGTATAGGAAGTCTGATATGGGAATCAGAATCTATGCGGTGTACTCAAAACTTCTGCGCTTTAAGGGACTCAGTAAGAGTATGCAATAGAGTTATAACGTGTTATTAAGCTCATGCAAGAGCTCATGTAAGAGCAATGCAAGAGAGCGTTACAACGGAGTTGTAAGGGCCTCGATAAGACTAGGCAAGAACGTCGTAACGTGTTACAACTTTCAGGCAAGTGCCAGGCACTACAACAAATTCGTTACAACGAAGAGTTGAAGACAACAAGTATAGGTAGATCTTTTAGCTTTCGAGGTGGTTTGTTTCTTGACTCTACTTCTAATGTGAGATAAGCGTCTATACGATTTTAGAAAACTATTGACACCCTATAGTTTCGAAGATTTGGGATAGAAACCTAGGGCCTGCTATTTTCAACAATTAAAGCTTACTATCAAATTGCGCCTTTTTCGCCACATGATTGAGCACATTCATTTTAAATTTGATCTGTTTTTGAAAATCGACAAAGGATTCGACGATTGAGTTGGTACGTTCTCTGAAAAAATAATACAAAAATCTTAGCTAAACGAAAAATTTCATACTCCAAAATTTCTTGCACTGACTTATATTCTTGCCTCATATTCAAGCCATGATATAAGAGATTATCTTCACTTACACCAACTTCTTCGGCTAGCCTTAATTTTTTATAAAATAAAAAATGAAAGGACTTCGGTGGGTGGAAGTCAGAAACGGATCCATGGGGTCGAGGAGGCAACAACGGGTTCCTGAGTCGAGAAGGAAGGTTAGCAACGGATCCCCGGGGTCCGAGGAAGGGAGACATCAACGGCCATCAGGAATCGGGAGAGGAAGGTCAGAAGTGAGTTCCTGGGTCGGGGGAAGAAGATCAGCAACGGGTCCCTGGGGTCGGAGGAGGAAGGTCAGCAACAGGTCTCTGGCTCAGGGGGGGGGGAGGGGAGCTCAGCAATGAGTTTCTGGGGCCGGAGGAGAAGGGAGCCAACAATGGGCACTTGGAATCGAGGGAGGAAGGACAGCAACAAGCCCCTGGTTCGTGGAAAAAGGGGGGTCCGGGGTCGGAGGAGGAAGGTCAGCAACGAGCCCCTGGGAGAGGGGACTACAGTTAGCACTCCCGGGGTCGTGGGGGAAGTTCACCAACGTTTCAGCTAGGGTCAGAGAGGGGGTCTATAAGTGGCCTATTAATAGTTCAATTATTAGCACTTCTTGAATTTTTCACCCACTTTTTCGAAATACTTCTAGTCGCTTTTTTCTCATCTAGCCACAATTTCGCTCCTGCAATAGCCGCCGTGGCAAAATTGACCTCAGTTTTTCCTTCTTCGTCAAAATGAGAAATTTTGCGGCACAGCTCCTCTCTAAGTTCTATATATTTTTCCAAATTTTCGGTGTCGTGCTAAAAAATATTGAGAACAATCAAAATTTTTTTTGGAAAAATAATCATTTTTACCTCAATGTCAAAATCTTTCAAATCGGGACAGTCGGCTATATCTTTATTTTGAGCTAAGATGTTACAATAATCTTCGAGCTAAAAATTAACAAATAGTTTTTAAGAAGTCATGAGGTAAAAAATTTCTTTTTTCTATTTCGGGAGTTGGACCACCAGATGTATCCTTGGAGTCCATGGATCCCTCTGACCCTCTTAGCTACGCCACTACCCCAGCCTTAAAAAATCCTGGCCCTTCAGTTGAAATCCTAATCGAGTTGCGCCGCGGAACGGCTTATGGTGGATCGGGAAGCCAAAAAAACCTGAAAATAGCATATTTATCAAGAATATGCTGAAAATTTTTATGAAAATGTCAGTTTTTTATCGAAAAGATGAAAATTTAGACATTTTTTTATAGAAAAATTGAAAAAATGGACATTTTTCCAAAAAATTTTTTTGTCCGGTCTATGTACCGGCCTGACTCACGGAGAGGGTAAATTGAAATTTTTTAGTAAAAAAGAACTATAAAAAATAACGCGAAAAAATTAATTACTTTGTGAGCCAAAACTTCCGGCGTAAAATCTTGCTCCGTGGGCAAATTATTATTGAAAATTGTCGTATCTTGTATTACCATCGTTGTATTGGCAGTACTGGAGCATGTCTTGACATCCTTCGAAGACTTCTCTGAAGGATGACGGAATCGGCCTCGTCCACGCTTTTCAAGTGGGGAACAACTAGAAAAACTCACAGAGTTAGTTGATTTGGAGTTGCAAGCCTAAAATGAATAAATTTTTGGGGTATAAGTTCGAAATAGAGTAAAAAAAGGAGGGTCTTATTTTTAGGAAGTAATGGAAGAGGTAAGGATAAGTGTTTTTTACCGGAAAGGGGTTTTTTAATTGAGGGAGTGGTGGGTGAAGGATCTTTTTTATTGAGGTAGGAGGGGGAGCGGAAGGGCACGGCAATTTTTTTCGCTAAAATTGGAGGAAATTCGAAATTTTAAAAACGAGCCATGCCATTCGACTCAGCTCGCCGAGTAAAACGAATACCATAACATAGAGGTTTTCCATCCCGACCCCTTGGCCGAGTGGCTAAATTGACAGATTTGCAGTTTATAGGCTAGAGTTCAAATCCCGCTTAGAACTTTAAGTTGTCCAAATTCCATGAAAATTTTTGCATAGCTCAATTTCAGCCTCTAAAGCACTTAGCAATCATTTTTGGGTCAGTAAAAATTTTCTGGGGTTATTAAAATAGTGATTTTTTGTTTTATAAAACCTAACCTTACCATACAAACACAGAAGGTGCTAGTCGACAATATGAGTCCCATAGGTTTTTATGAGTCCAATGGGTTTTTATGAGTCCAATGAATTTTTATGA
>OZJO01001546.1:0-13104 GCA_900406225.1 Acrobeloides nanus
CGAACCTCGATTGAGTAACAACGACCACGAAGGGATGCCGGCGGGAAAATTTTGTATATAAAGAAAACAAAAGTAAATTTTCCCTCCAGCATCCCAGCGTGGTCGTTTTGTCCCCCTCCAGCATCCCAGCGTGGTCGTTTTGTCCCCCTTTAGCATCCCTCACTAAATCGAGTTTGACTGTATTTATACTTTTGCAAACGCATCCCTGCGTGGTCGTGTTGGCAAGAAAATTCTCGGGAGGGGTCACTAAATCGAAAGTTGACTGTAATACAGTAATTCGATTTAGTGACTGGAATTTTCTCGCCAGCACGACCACGCAGGGATGCATTGAAAAAGTATAAATACAGTCAAATTCTATTTTTCCCGCCAAGAAGCATCCCTGCGTGGTTTATTGAATGGTAGGTGTCACTATATGGAGCGGCGACTGTATCTTTTTTATGCATCCCTGCGTGGTCGTATGGCAGGATTAGTAATTACAGTCAAACCTCGATATAGTGACACCCACCACGCTGGAAAGACCACGCAGGGATGCCTCTTAGCGGGAAAATTTGTAAATGTCACCAAAAATCAGGATTAAAAGATTTTTAAGTTGCCCTATATATCCACAAAACTTAAAAAAAGAATGATTTCAAAATCTTTTACTCCTGATTTTTGGTGACGTTTACAAATTTTCCCGCCAAGAGGCATCCCTGCGTGGTCTTTCCTGAATAGTGGGTGTCACTATATGGAGCGGCGACGTGGATCCTTATATAACTTTTTTATGCATCCCTGCGTAGTCGTATTGGCGGGAAAATCAGTGATGAAAATTTCCCGCCAATATGACCACGCAGGGATGCATAAAAAAGCTATATAAGGATCCACGTTTATTTTCTTTTCAATGTACACGTTGCCTGATTCAATAAAAAGTTTCGTGGTAATCAAAAAAATTTTTTTTGACTATATTAATTTGTTTTTTTTCAAATTTAATTTTTCAGATAAGTAATTTCAGATTTGTTATACGATGAAGTGGATTAGTATAACCGAAATTTTTTTTGGCTACGACGGAACTTTTTAAAGAAAACATGGATCCTTGTATAGCTTTTTGATGCATCCCTGCGTGGTCGAAAATCAGGATTAGTTAGTATTTAGTACTAATTCCCGCCATACAACCACGCAGGGATGCATCAAAAAGCTATACAAGGATCCATGTTTCTTTTCGTTTCAATGTACACGTTGCCTGATTCAATAAAAAGTTCTGTGGTAGCCAAAAAAATTTTAACTATATAAACTATAAAAGAAGCAACATCCATTTTGTATCTATAATTGTTTTTATTATTTATATTATAAAAAATTATTCCCATGTGATATCATTTCAACACATAAACCCTTTTCTTTACCCGAAAAAGTATAAGAAACGCAGATTTCCTCAGGATTAAGTATTTATCACAAAAATTAGCATACAATTTTCCGTTTACATAGCTTAACGAATCACGAACCAAAATTTTGCATCGTTTTTTCGAACCGGTTCTTATGCATATAAACCTTAGACTCGCAATGGTCTAGAGTGAAAAATAGTTCGTCGCATGCTGTGTTGTTTAGTTTACTTAAGATCCATTTAATGACCACTCTAACCGTCGCACCATAGTTTACAAGTGTATATTTAGAAGAACAAATCATATGCATAAGGCTTATAAATAATTTCATAAGTTCTGAATGAATTTTTAAGAATAAGCCAAAACTGCTCATGTAATGAATAATTTTTGTTTTGTGTACCCATAGGCGTAGCCAAGGGGGCTAAGGAGGGGCTTTATCCCCCCCCCCTGTCGTCCAAAAATTTAATAGAAATTTTTTAAGGAAAAACGCTTATAATTCCAGTTCAATGATGTTTTCGAAATTTGTGTAATTATAAATTTCAAAGTGATTGGGAACTTTAAGTTCACCCTGTAACTAGCAAACTTTAGCTAAAAACTGTATTTTTGGTTACTCGTAATGCTCTGCTCAAAAGTTTTTTTCATTCATAATGAATTATTCATACGCTTGTTTTTAATCAAATGGCTTGATTCATCAAAAGAAGCTGTTGCTTTAATTAAAGAAATCGATTGTTAGTCGTTAACAGGGGTGCCAAGTGTACTTATTAATCAGATTTGTACAGTCAAACTTCGATCAGAGCTGTCAATGAACTGCGCATTTTGGAAGACCAACTTCCAAAGATTTTTTTCCAACTTTCATAATAAAAATGGTATAGAATAGTAAATTTGATCATTTTGCACTGTTTCTAGCTTTTTAGGACTGGAAGTTCAAAATTCTAGTAGGAAGTTCAAAAATGTGTTAGAATTTTGAAATAGATTGTTTAAAATAATAGAAATTTACAGGGTGTATAAAAAACCCGAATTTTGCAATTTTTTCATGTTTTTTCGACCCGAAAATTTTTTTTCAAAAATCCTAAAACGACCCATATAAATTTTATGTGGGAAATCGATTGCGCGCATTCCCGAAGCTTGAAAATGCTTCTTTCTAGATCTTGATTCAGGAAAATAAGTGTGTATATAAAAGCGAAAAATACAAATTTACACATTTACTTTCCTGAATCAGGATCTGAGAAGAAACATTTTCAAGCATTGGGAATGCGCACAATTGATTTCCCGCATAAAATTACAAAAATTCGAGCCAAAAAAACATAAAAAATTCCGGTTTTTTCGATACACCTTGTAAGTTTTTTATACGCACTGTAATATATATTTATTGAAACAAAAAATGAGCAAATACCCATGTGTAGTCCAAATAAAACAAAAAGGGCTAAACCCATTGCCCAATAACAATAACAATCACAGGTATGTGATACACATAGCTTTATTTAGATTTTTAGCTTTGAGACATTAGGCGGGGAATCATCATCATCTTCTTCGGCTTCATCTTCATCATCATCTTCGTCTGAAGGAATATCTTCATCTTCAAAGAGATTCTCATCGAATACAATTGGTTTGCTTGGCCCAGGACCTTCTTCGGCTTCACCCTTGCCATTTTGATCAGCTTCCGGCTCTTCTTCAATGTCACCAAGGTCCTCGTCGAGCATCTTACCATCTTCACCAAGATTCAAAAACATGCGTTCATCGATATCGAAGGCCTTGACTTCATCTTCATTCTGATCCGTTTCTTTCTCATATTCAACATCTCCTGCCTCTTCATCGTCTTCAGCAACAAGATCAGGGTTGAATGTAAACAATTCACGACCACTCAAACCCAGCTAAAATGGCTGTTATACTTGATTTTAATACTTTTTGAGGATATTAGTAAAAATAGTAGGAGCTAATACACATTAGGGGGGCCACCCACGTGAAAATTTTTTAGATAATTTTTTCTGGAAATGACACCTCTAGGGGTAAAACCATGCGGGGAGTACGAATTTGACATTTTTAAAGAAAAAAAACGCTTCAAGATTCAAGGAAAGCCTTATATTGAAGCGAAAAGTCGCATAAATGCGATTTTGCTTATATTTTTTGTTACTTTTCGCTTCAATACACAGGCCTTCCCTGAATCAAGGAAGCGTTTTTTCGCTTCGAAAATGTCAAATTCGGACTCCCCGCATATTTTTACTCCTAGAGTTTTCATATCCAGAAAAAATTTTCATGTGGGTGACCCCTATTGCGAAGTACAGAGTAAAAAGTTGCAATTTTATGATTTTTTGCATGAATAGAAACCCAATTTTTTTCTAAAAATGGCCTCTCTAGGGATAATTTAATGCGGAGAATCGATTGCGCGCATTTCTGAACCCTTAAAATGCTTTCTTAACCCTAATTAAAAAAATTGAGTTAAAGAGAAAATGGACATTTATCGTTTTTTTCTAGAATCAGTGTCATGAAGCGTTTTCGCGCTTCTGGAATGCGCGCTCATTCGATTCCCCCGCATAAAATTACCCCTAGAGGGTCATTTTTAGAATGAAAAAATCGATTCCCAATTCGCGTAAAAAATCACAAAAGTGCACTTTTACTAATCCAGTAGCTAAAAATTTTTTAAGACTCCTCGGAGCTCTACCGTATAAAATCGGTATTTAAAATGGCAACTAACCTGTCGACCAAGTTTGTAATTTGTTTGCTTCTTCTTTTCTTCCGCCAACTGTTTCTGTTTCCGCTCACGTATTTTTCGCTTTTTCCACTAAAATACAACTACACGGTACAGTGTAAGCAGTTGCGTATCCAGAAAAAATTTCTCGGAAGCCAAAAATATAAGGGTCACGTTCCTTTCTACGAATTTTTCAAAAAATAGTCCCGATTTTTGAATAAAAATTCAATTTTTGAGCAAAATTCGATTTTTACTTTTTTCAACCGAAAATTTTTTTTGTTGAATTCTTGAAATTTTAGCCAAAAAACAGTGCCACAGGCTCGAAATTTTTTGAAAATAGCCGTTTCTATGCTGAAAATGCTCAGAAAATCACGATTTTTGAAAAAAGGAAAAATTTTGGACATTTTTATGAAAAATCAAAAGAGGGATCATTAGGAAAATTGAAAAAAAATTTCAAAAATTGTTGGCAAAAACATACGGGGGCATTAGGAAAATTTTTTATTTTTCAGATTTCGATAAACCGACCCCTTTTTGGATGCGTTATTGAGTGTAAGATAAAATATACCTCAATGAAAGATTCCAGCGTCACTTTGGTTAAGTTATTCGATGAAAGAGTTGCTCGCTAAACAATAAAGATTGAAAGTCCATAAAAATGAAATGTGTACCTCTTTCTCAATCAACTCTTCAAGACTAATTGTCTCAAGTTTCTTCATTTCTTCAAGTTTCTTTTTGTCCTTCGATAACACGTAACCGGGTGGCAAAGCATGGCGATAAATACACGTCCCGCCGTTCGGGCATTCCCAAAACCAACCGTACTTATTGTTCTCCACTGCCTAAATTATGGAAGTAATGGCATTTAACCAAATGGTAATAATCGCAAACACACAAGAGTGGTGGAATAATTCCCCGCACAGTAGCGTATTTAGGGACACTAGGACAACCAAAATTGACCAATTTTTCAACAAAAATGACCAAAATTTAGTATTTTTTCACCAAAAAATTTGTTCAGTAAAAATGTTCGAAGCGATGAAAAAACACTGTTTTCGAGAAAGTTTTTTGACCTTTTTTACAGCAAGTTCAATTAATAAAATTTTAAAATGGCCAAACACCCAAAAAAAATTTTCATATTTTTTTCTCGAAAACAGTATTTTTTCATCGTTTCGAACATTTTTTACATTTGTCAAAAAAATTTTGAAAATTTTTTTTGCGACTCACCTCAATCGGCTCTTCCCCTTTAAATAAAGTTTACTCCGAATGTTAGATAAGGAGGTATTAAAGGATCCTATTATACACCCGATGATACTCACCTCAATGAAATACTTGCAGACGATTTCTGTCTGATTCGGACGTTTCCGATCTTTTTCACCATGCTTTTTTTCGGCTACTTCTACCAATTTTTCTTCGTCCCAATTTTCATTTGTTTCATTCTCTAAAAAAGCCAGGCCAATTGAACATCCTTTTATACTATTTTGAAACAGCGGACGAAAATCATGCAAATGAGAATTTTAATGCTGCCCACAGGGCTGCGTAGTTTTGTTTTTAATTTTCTAAAAATAACTCCTCTAGTGATGGGTAGTCCGAAAAAGAATTTTCAAGCGCCAAAACGCCATCCTAATTCAGAAAAGTAATATTTTTCGCGGCGACCAAAAAAGATCGCAAAAATTGTTTGAAAAAGTTTCTCATTCTTGGAGTCTAGTTACGCCATTGTTCGGATTCTCCTAAACCTAAAAATTATCCTTAGAAGAGTTACTTAAAAAAAATTTTCATTTCATGATTCTGGTCTGCTATTCCGAAATAGTACCCATCCATAAATATAGTCCGTTTCACCTAAGTAAACTAAAAATTCGATCAAACAGTTCGCAGTGTGCTAAGGCTGCTCGCAAAACGTCTCGAACTGAGTCTCAAATTCGAGACTCTGTAGTCTCAAACAGGTTTGAATTGGTCTATGCATTGACACGAAAATTTTATTACAAACACTATGCGATTCCCATCTATCGCCGCTTTCAAGAAATTTCGCTTACCGTCAGCTTTAACGTCGCGACTATCCACATAGATATTTCGTTTCGCAGTCTTTTGTTGCATAGATAAATCGTGACTGTATTTGCATTTATTTCCTTTTTGACATAAACCTTGTTTGAAGAAAACGCACAGCACAGATTTCGGATCAACGTCTAAAATTTAAAAAATCTACTTACCAAAAAAAATTACCAAACATGAAGTATATGTTGTAGCCGATATTGAATTTCAGCCGATCCTGAATCGTCTAGCTGATTCAGAATCGGCTCAATATCGGCTACAACATATATACCTAATACGGTAACGATCGGAATTTTTTGAAAACCGACGCAAAACGAATTGTTTTATTTCTATTTACTGCATTCGCGCAGAGAAAAATATCATGAATCAAACAGCATAAGTCGAAATCAAAATATATCGTCATAATAACACTAATTGCTCACGCCAACAGCCGAAAGAAATACCTACAGTATATATCAACTGAATTCGATATAATAATGGTGGAAGATGGTTTTGATGATTTATGACCAAAAAAATGCAACAACAAAAAAGTTTTAGGACAAACATCTCATTTTATGAGTCTCAAGAGTTAAATGAGTCCCATGAACTTTTATGAGTCCTATCGATTTGGCTTAGGCTTTAGGTTTAAGCTAAGCCTATCCAAAAGCCTAAGACAAATCGATAGGACTCATAAAAGTTCATGGGACTCATAAAATGAGATTGAGCCTATTTTGGGCCACTTTGAGGGGTATCAAAAATACCTACACAATGTTGGTCATAAATCATCGAGATTGGAGTCGGTTTTATAAACATCGCGATCGGTACCGTATTAGGTATATTACCCCCAAACATACCTTTGTCTACTTTAGGCAGAGATTGAACAGGCTTAAACAGTTTGTTCAAGTCCGTTAAATCATCCTTTTCTTTTTTCTTCGAAGCTTCAAATTTCTGCGCCTCTAATTTTTCTCTAGTTTGTCCACCACCTTTCACCTAAAACCAGTAATATTGTAATGCTTCATTCAACAAAATGTCCAAAAATTACACTTTTTTTTCAAAAAACGTCAAATAAAAAGGAATTAAAATCGTGAGAAATAACGATAGAACTGTAGAGATCAAAATTTACTAAAAAAATCAAGTAAAAATTAGAGGTAAGCGTTCAACTGAAGGAGTATTGACGCGGAAAAGCTCGTGCGCATAGTTCGCAAAAAAGCCAAATTTGGCTGTTCAGCCAAAATCGAAAAAATTTGTTATGCGTAAAAATAAAAATTTTGTGCACAAAAGTATCATAAATGAACAATAAAACGATTTTAAGGGTTTTTATAAAAAAATATACTGTTTTTTCACTCAGCCAAAATTCAGCCAAAACTCAGCCAAAAATTTTGGCTGAGTTGAAAAACGCTTATTTTGTTTCATAGTCTAGTGAGTAAGCAGCTAGACTATTGACACCAAAAGTTCCGGGTTCGAATCCCGGTTCATAATGTTTCTTTTTGCATATAGAAAAATTTAATTTTTTTTAAAATTTTTTTGCAATTTTTTGACCCTTATAAGACCGCATAGGAGGAAAATTCTATTATTTTACAACTCAGCTAATTTTTCTCATACTTTTGAGCTACAAGTGAAAAAAATTCAGAGTTGACGTTCCCTTGTCAGCCAAAACTCAGCCAAAAATTTTGGCTGAGTTGAAAAACGCTTATTTTAGCATAAAAAATACACATTTCCCCTAATTTTTATGCGAAAAATACGTTTTTCAACGTTTTAGAGTGTCCTAACCGGCAAAAAAGCGATTTTTTTTAATGAAATTGGTCTTTTTTCGACATTAACATCACAATTTTGAGTCATAATTATCCTGAAATTTGTTGTAAAACTATTGAAAATTATATTTTATAAACTAACAATAATTGTAACAAATCATCAAAACAAAAAGAAAAATTGCAAAAAAATTTTTAAAAAAATTAAATTTTTCTATATGCAAAAAGAAACATTATGAACCGGGATTCGAACCAGGAACCTTTGGTGTCAATAGTCTAGCTGCTTACTCACTAGACTATGAAACAAAATAAGCGTTTTTCAACTCAGCCAAAATTTTTGGCTGAGTTTTGGCTGAGTGAAAAAACAGTATATTTTTTTATAAAAACTCTTAAAATCGTTTTATTGTTCATTTATGATACTTTTGTGCACAAAATTTTTATTTTTACGCATAACAAATTTTTTCAATTTTGGCTGAACAGCCAAATTTGGCTTTTTTGCGAACTATGCTCGCGCGTCGATTTTGTAAACTCCACCAGTTCGATGAAAAATTTTTGGAACTTCTACCAAACTTTTGCGCCGCTGAATAAATATAAACTATGGCTTAGAAAAAAAACTTTCTAACCTGATGTTGAACTTGCTGGATAAACTTTAAATTCTTCCGTGTCTTCTTTAAACCAAATGTCTTGTCTTCAACAATTTTATCCTTCTTCTTTTCTTCAGTTTTCTTGCTTGGAGCACTTGTTTTTTTGGGTGGCATTTCACAATTTCACGTCTTAATTTGTATAATTTATTCACAGGGTGTATAAAAACGGAATTTCGGAGATTTTTCATGATTTTCGACCCGAAATTTTTGTTCAAAACTCCTAAAAATGACCCATATAAGGGTAATTTTATGCGGGAGATCGATTGCGCGCATTCCCGAATGCTTGAAAATGCTTCCCAGATCTTGATTCAGGAAAATAAGTGTGCATATGTTACGGGAAAATCTGATCAGTTCCCGGGAAAATCTGAAGATTTTTCCGTAACATATATAAAAGCGAAAAATACAATTTTACACATTTATTTTCCTGAATTAGGATCTAGGAAGCATTTTCAAGCTTCGGGAATGCGCGCAATCGATTTCCCGCATAAAACCCTTATATGGGTCATTTTAGGATTTTTGAAAAAAAATTTCGGGTCAAAAAAATGTGAAAAAATCGCCAAATTCCGTTTTTATAAACCCTGTATTAAAAAATATTCATTAATAAATAAACCAAAGGTACTGAAATTTGAATAACGGAAAAAAATCATACAAAATATCAGAAACTTGTTTCCATAAGTTGCACAATCAAATATGACCCACATGAACTGCAGAAAACAAAACGCCAAGCATAAAATTAAAGAGTTATTTTCGATATACCAATGATTATAACTTCTTTTGATAAAATGAAATTTCTATATTACTTTAAAAAACTTTATGAAATCACGATAATAATTTTTAGGTATAACCCCTAAGCCTACATTCGGGAGGGGGGGGCTTAGTTAAGGGGTTTTGGAACTAGTTAGGGAGTTTGACTGAAGTCAAAATTTTTTGGCTACCACGCAACTTTTTATTGAATCAGGCAATGTGTACATTGAAACGCAAAGAAACGTGGGTCCAGGGTTGCACGCGGGAATATTCCCAGGAACGAGAATATTCCCGGAAATTTGGAAAAGTTGCGGGAAAATTCCGTTGCCCGATTTCTCAATAAATTGTGTTTATTAAGGGCACATACTAATTCGATCCGACAGAGTCGGATCACTGACTAATTCGATGATTCGACAAAATTTCTACTGACGGATTGAACTTGTCACCCCTCCATGTGGGATCGTATCGGATCGACAGCTCGTGTGACTTTTTTTTGTAAGTTTATGAAATTTTAAGCATGGAATTCGATTATTTGCATGCGATTTTACATATGTAGTAAAAAAATTTGTGAAAATCTTTATTTTTGAGGTCATTGGAAGCATACATGGGCAAGCAGGGGGGACAGAGACCCAAAATAAGAAGTGATCTTCGCATATCTGAGCAGGAGGTCAAGAAACGTAAATTTTTCGGATTTGCAATCTGACAACCTTTTTTTTGACCACCAACTTTTGAACTCGGGGTCGTAAAATTTACGAATTTACTCCTATACCCCCCATAAATTTTTGGGAAATATGGATCCTCTATGCCATAATGGGCAAGTAGGGGCAAGGTCCGAAAATAAGAAGTGGGTTCATGTATTTTAGTCAAAAAATTTAAGAAATGGGTCGTTTTTGGTTCTAAATTTACAAAGTGGGTCCAAATATAGGAGTTTTTACTAAAAAAATGGCACTAACTTTTGTCACGCATACAAACCGATAGATTTTCGAAGTAATTCCGTGCTAAAAATCAACTTATTCGGTTTGTATGCAAACTCAATTCGTGACAAAAGTTATAGTGCCAAAAAAAATCGACTTGTTTCAAATTTTGTGCAAAAACATAAGGGGGACCCTTATGTATTTTTTCGGATTTTGGGCAAAATAAGAAGTAGTATCACAATTTTTCGGCCAATAAGTAAGGGGGGGGGACAGTCCCTTGCTCACATATGATTGGAAGCGTCGTAAACAAATCGACAGCGTGTCGGATCGACATCCCGTGTATCGGATCGACATTCCGTGTATCGGATCAACTTTTTTGATGAGTTTATGAAATTCTAAGTATCGGTAGTGCAGTGACAAAGCAGCGGCTTCTTGCCACAAGGTGGTGGGTTCGAATCCGCTTGGAGCCAAAAAAGGTTGATCCGACACACGAGCTGTCGATCCGACACAGAGGGGTGACAAATTCACTCCTTCCGTGTCGGATCAGTACAATCCGTTGTCAGATGGCCGAATTAGTCAGTGATCCGACACTATCGGATCGAATTAGTCACTAAATTTGTTATAAATTTATCAGTAGCACTTTTGTCGGATCGAATTTGTATGTGCCCTGAGACTGCGCGCTAAACGTCTCAACTTGCGTCTCGAATTCGTAACTCAAGCCGAGCCGAAGTAACTCCGAAATTTTTGATACGACGAATTAATGGGAGGGGGGACTAATATGTATTTTTTACGGCACTATTACTTTTTTTCTCTTCCTTTTGTACTCTTACTTTTTCCTCTTACGTTTTCCCGATATTACTTTGAAATTTTGTGTAAAATCGGGAAAAAAGTAAGAGAAAATAAAGGGGGAAAAAGTAATAGTGCCTTTTTTATCTTTTAGGCTTCGTTACATACTCAGCGTCAACGCTAACGTTATTTTAGTGTTTATGCTGGTTGATTTATCTTGTGAACTTATTTGAAATTATTGCTTAAACCTTTTTGCAATTTCAATGTTTGATCGAGTTCGCCGAAATTTTGGTAGCTTAGACTCCAATGAAGTGCCTCAAACTGATAATGATGTTAATAATGATGTAAGTCCTCATGATATGACCTTCAAACAGTTGAAGAATTAAAACTACTTTTTTGACGAATGCCTCTAAATTTAAATAGAATAAAGATACACTCCGGCACACAGGGCGTAGCCAGAAAAAATTTATGAGGGGGCTGAATTGTAAACTTTTTGGAGACTTTTGATCGCCAATTTTTACAAAAATATTGTCAGCAAAATTTTTTCGGTAATTTATGTCCAGCAAAATTTGTTCGAAAAAATTTATCGGCAATTGGTGTCCGGAAAATTTTGTCGAAAATCTGTGTTTTTTTTTAAATTCTTGCAAAAAAATTTTCTGCAAGCAAAATCCGGAAGTTTTTGTGCAGCAAAATTTTCTGGCAATTCCGGTCCTTGTGCTCTAAAAATCAAAAAACCAGCGCCGCAGGCGAAAAATTTTTTTGAAAGTGATTGTTTTTAAGCTGAAAATGGTCAGAAATTTACAATTTTTGTGAAAAATTGGGCTTTTTTGGTGAAAAATGGCCTATTTTAGTGAAAAAATTGAAAATTTTTGTAAAAAATCATAATGGGGGACAATTAAGATTTTTTAAATCTTCAAAAATATTGGGCAAAATCATAAGGGGGCATTCAACTAGTACTCGATTAATTATGCAAATTCAATATCTGGCATCTCTGTCCTAACTCTCCCTCATTTGATCAAAGAACAAAAAACTAAATGGTCTCCATTATTTTTTTACTGACCGTGTACTGTTTTTAGATCACGGATATAAATAACTTGTCGTGGGAATTACGAATTTGGAGCTTTAGTTTAGCATTTATCTTATCGATGGTTTGTTCTTTTTTAGTAAGTAGAATTTTCTTTTAAATGTAGTACAGGGTGAGCCAAAAAGACCGTACTTTTGTGTTTTTTGGCTAAAAAAATTTCAGAAATCGCATGAAAATACCCCTTATATAGTTATAGCAGAAAAAATATTTGACGACAAATGAACTATAGGTGATTTTTGAAGAAAAAATTTTGAAAATTTTTCACCAAAAAAACGCAAAGTACGGTTTTTGGCTCACCCTGTAAACATTTTAGGGTACACCTTTATTATTTGCTGGAAAGTTGACAGGATTTTCTGTTATGGTATCCCTGGGAAGCATAATTTCTATGTTAGGGTAATTTATACTAATTTAAAAATAGATTTTTAGTTCAATTTTGATATCAAAAATCGATTTTTGATTCAATTTTGAACCCATAAGGCTATATACTACAAAGCCAATCACCTTTTATAGAACATGTTTTCTAATGGGTCCTTGGAAACAATTAAAGAAGATGTTCGAGCCAACTAGGCTGATTGCTACCATCGTGTATATTTCCATGATTGTCTTCACATTAATTGCTGGCCTTGTACTTAAAAATGGTGTACTTGCTCTCATTTTTATAATATGTCAGTATATCGCCATGGCTTGGTATTCATTGTCATATATACCATATGCACGGTAACTCTTCATTTCACTTTTTTATTTTTCAACTTTAAATTTTTTTATCTTGAAAAAAGTTACACTAGTCAGTCGTTGATATTTCTCTAATCAACTTTCAGCCGGAATGGGCGGCTCAACGTTGTTTAACTTGCCAAATTTATTGACTGACCTCTTATCGGTTTGAAAAATATTCAAAATATTAAAAAAATCGAATGAATTTTTGTCAAAAAATATTCATTTCGCTGCACAAATATTGTCTTATTTCTTAAAATTTAGCGACATGGTTGCTGGATGTTTTGGAAAATGTATTGGATAAAGCGAAGATTTTATTGAAGAGCATTAACATATCATTTCATGGTGCTTTCTAATCAGAAATTAGTTCCTCTTTTGGCTGTATGCTAGCAGCGTTACTTTTTTACAGTGTATATTGC
>OZJO01001547.1:0-15740 GCA_900406225.1 Acrobeloides nanus
AGCTCAATACCATCGATTTTACGTGTATTTTTTGAATTTTCTAACCTCTCTAAAACACCCAAGATAATTTTTTTTTGGCCAAAATTTTTTCCTGGCAGATGTATTTCAATATGAAAAACATTTCTAGCGTGGTTTCGAAAAAATCCGAGAAACTTCGATTTTTGAGCCTTGGTAGTAGAAATTATAGACCAAAAAAAATTTTTTCGGATTTTTTCGAAACTACGCTAGAAATGTTTTCCATATTGAAATACATCTGCCAGAAAGAAATTTTGGCCAAAAAAAAATTATCTTGGGTGTTTTAGAGAGGTTAGAAAACTCAAAAAATACACGTAAAATTGATGGTATTGAGCTTCGGACATGATTTTGAATTTTTTAGAGATCGAATTTTGACTCGAAATGACTTTTAAAAACTTTCCCAAGCGTTAATCTCAAAAAATATATGTTTTGAGAAATTCTTTTCAATGGCTTTTTTGATTAAAATATGGTGGCCACGACTTAGTTATATTCCTGATATTTTCCAAAACATTTTGGAAAAAAATTTTTTTTCGAAAAAACTTGTCGCGATTTACCGTCGTCCTTTAAGTAAAGTCGAACTTTAGGGGTCTAAATTCGACTTTATTCTGCCTAGATTTTATATCGACTTAAAAAACCCTGTATATATATAAAACTGTTTCTAGGTCAGAAAAACACTTTCAATCGTTTTTGGCATAGGTTACGAAAATTCGATTTTCGATCCTCGGTGGCCGGATGTCTTGGGGGTCCCAAGGGGGTCGCAAATCGAAATTTTGTAACCTATGCCAAAAACGTTCAGAAAGTGTTTTTCTGATCTAGAAGCAGTTTTTTTAAGTCGATTTAAAATCGAACCGGGCAGAATAAAGTCAAATTTAGATCCCTGTACATTATATTTGCAGATTTAAAAAAACCTCATTGAAAATTTTTTAAATTTAAAATCCTTCATTTAGCTGAAGAATTTTGAAATTGGGTAGAGATTTTTGCCCTGTATATATAATAACATAATGGGCAGTTTTAAGGCAACGCAAAGAAACGCGGCGTTTGTTTTGTTTTTAAGCTTCGATATCTAAATAAATCTAAAACAAAATAATTCAATTAAAAAATTCAATTCTTAAAAAGAATTATTCTAATGGTTTCTTAGGTTTATAAAAGTTTTTTATTTTAAGTGTTTCATAGATTCGTATAACTCTTATTTCAAGTATTTCATAATTTCGGATTGAATTGAACGCCCAACAACAAAACAAACATCTTGTTTCCTTATACTATTTTGCCAAATGAGATATATGTATTACTTTTTTGTCCCCGATTTTGATTCGACCCTTTCCTGTGTTTAAAATCACAAAATTCTTTCAGATTAGAGTTCCCCATGTCAAAAAAATCTACGACTGCAAAAAATCAGTCGATTTGGAGAACTTTTTGGAAAAAGTAATGTTTATTTACTCCAATGGTAAAAATTCAAAAAAGACCTTTTCCGATGATTTTGGTTCGATCGTCTTCTCTCATCGCCCCCTACAACTTTTATCTTAGCGACCAGGTTTTAAATCTAACTTTCCCGAGATCGCTGGACAAACAGACATCACACGTATATAGTAGCTCCTACGTGGTAGGATTTTTCCTTATCTGCAAAAGTATTTTAGCAATTGATTTGACCGATTTAACGTCCAATGGCGTGGTTTATGATATTAACAATACCACCTTAACAACTTTATTACAAGACGATGTTTGCAATACGCCAGGTTAGCCTAAACTTAAATTCGCTATGTAAATTTTTTTAGGTTTGATTCGTTAGCTTTAAAATCAAGTCATTATTGCTTTCAAGTTACATATATCGATAAAACTTTATCATTTGAAAATAGTTGTATGTATAAAAAGTTTATTTGTATAAGAGTTTTTATAAATTTTTATTTTAAAAACATAATATGTATTATTTATTTAGAGGGTGTGCCAAAAAAATTGGATTTTTGAAGCGAAAATGGTCATTTTTCGATTTTCAAAAACTCAATTTTTACCTTAATCAGAGTCAGGGAAGCATTTTTAGGGTTCGGAAATGCGCGCAATCGATTCTCCGGATAAACTTACCCCTAGAAACATAAAATTACTCTTACAAGGAAGGGTATCAAACTGATCAATCGATTTCGGCAATCGATAGATGAGCCTCAGTTACTTATAAAAATTTTCGGCTTTTCATTGTCTGAGCAACTTTTGATTTTTCCTATACCCCAAGGGGATCGATTTTTATAGGAAATTTGATAAAGTATCTATAAAATTTTTAATTCTTACAAATTTTGCTTTTAAATCATATTTTTTATTGCTAAAAATCATTTTTCAGCAAAAATTAGCTAAAAAATTAAAAGTTTTATAGATTCTATGTAAAATTTCTTATAAGAATCGACCCCTTTGAGGATATAGGAAAAATTGCTCAGATAATGAAAAGCCGAAAATTTTGATAAATAACTTGGGGTTCCTTTATCGATTGCAAACAAAATTTTGTCGAAATCGATTGATCAGTTCGATACCCTCCCTTGTTAGAAAAATTAATTTCTAGGTACAAAATCCACTTTTTTGGCACATCTAGTACAATATATTAATAAATAAATAAAATTTTTACTATCACATAATTAAGTTTTTGATAGTTTCTTTATAAAATATTAAATTGTTAATTAAAGGCTCCTGTATAATTAAAGTCTGTTAGATTTAGGATAGAAAACTTTAACTTACGAGCATATTTTATTCCATAAATTGTCCACAACTTCTTTTTGTATATCAGTATCATCGTTAACCAATATGACATTAGTCATTTTAGCATCACTGACAATATTTGTCCACCATGTATAATTAGAATGATCAATAGCAAAGCCGACTGTAAAAATGTTAACATCAGTTGGCAATAAATTTCTAACATGAATAGCAGCTTGTTTGTCATCAACTCTAAAATTCTTATTAAAATGAATCAATTTTTGTTACTTTTGTGGATATATAGCCTTGTCCTTTAATATTTAACTTTACTTTTAAAGGGCTAGACCACTTTACCGAGAAACGCATATTTAACTATGCCAAACAGTATATAACCCCCCATTTAATAACCGAAAAGCACGAAAATGACAATGAAAAAATTTGAAAACCTCATCTTCATGCGTAAAAATTCAAATGAAAATAAGTTGTCGTTTGGGGGTCAAAATGCAAAAAAAAAGATTATTTCTAGACTAAATTGCATAATTTTTTTGTATCTGGGGGTTTTTCTGGGTTTTTTGGTATGGGGAACACGATGCGCGCAATATCGAAATGTAAAAATGGATTTGTGATTCTTATTCAGGGAAGAGTTTTGTGTATTGAAGCGAAAATCTCAAGATTTAGGAAATTTCTGATTTTTTTTAGAAAAAAAGACTTTCTAACAAGGAGACATCACAAGTGGACTCGCTCCAAATTGAATTCATTTAGTAAAATTAATGCATGGGAAAGTTTTTAAAAGTCATTTCAAAAATCAAAATTCGACCCCTAAAAAATTCAAAACCATATCCGAAGCTCAATACCATTGATTTTACGTGTATTTTTTGAATTTTCTAACCTCTCTAAAACATCAAAGATAATTTTTTTCGGCCAAAATTTCTTTCTGGCAGATGTATTTCAATATGGAGAACATTTCTAGTTTGGTTTCGAAAAAATCTGAGAAACTTCAATTTTTGAGCCATTTTTACACATGGTAGTAGAAATTGGAGGCCGAAAAAAATTTTCCTAGAGTTTTAAGATGGTATGTATTGAGGTTGTTAATTGTTATTTAATTGTTTAATTTGCATATTTATTGTTATGTTTTAAGACTTTACGCTTCGCACGGCTTCGCCATGCGAATTGTCACGAGCTCTCGCGATCAAAAGCGAAACAATCAGGGCTCACCAGAGAATAGATACTCTACGAAAAATACGGTGCAGATCCAGCAAGCAATAGTGCTTTATCAAAGCCATGACAGGCAACCAGAGAAAATATACAGATGCGTTGAGAAACATATAAAAGACATTCATACGAGCGGATTCATAGATTTAGCGCAGCAGCGTAAATTCGGTCGGACGATCGGGGCGGTGTCAAATCCATGAGAAATGATAAGCGAAACGGTAAAGCTATAAATGGACCAGAATCGTCAGATTAAAGCCATTATAGCTTAGTGCTCTCAATTGCCTCGGATTTGATGGTCGCGCTATCTAAATCGTGTTAGACCCCAATTTACCTATTTTTAGGGCCCTCATTCTTGCGTAATTCGAGTTTAACCAACTCGATCTATTCTATCTTTAAACCTAAAACCTATTAAAGCGCTTATCAAACCACCTCGAACGCTAAAAGATCCACTCAAACAACAAGATCTTCAACTTATGCAAAAAATTTCTTTTTAAATTCTTATTTAAACCTTTTTTAAACTCACGTTGGATGGGATGTCATATAAATCAAAAACTTTGTGAAGTTACGACCACATGCAAGTTGATTGTTTGGAGCAGTAAATAATTTACGGGCTCTACTGAGTGAACTATAAATCATCTTTATTTTAAGTTTTCAAAAATATTTATACTTTGCTAAGGAAAGATTAGATGCAGATGAAAACATGTGTGGTGCTAACGAGGTATTAATATTTGCTTGAACGCTATCCATGGTTTTTCCATTACAAAAAGTTGTAAACGCACTAAATTTATCAGAAAACATATCCGCGGTTCCAATAAGTGTTCCATTTTCTCCTATAGTAAAATCTTGTATAAAGTTATTACTAATATCCAGCATCTGAAAATTATTCATTTATAAAATTAATTATATCAGCTTGCATAAAATTTAATTTTTTTTCTCTAATAAAAATACAGGAAGCAAAAAAAATTTTGTTGAAATATTGAAGACAAAGTGGACAAATAATTTCCTGTATAAAGGGATACGCATCCCTTACTATTTTCATGCCTTAGGTGTAAAAGTTCTACACCTTCAGGCATACATAGATTAATGTTGAGTCCCGTTCCGAAATCTCGAGGATTTTTGGCGAAAAAACCCGAAATTTAGTCCCGAATCCCAGTCCCATCCAGTCCTGAATCTCGACAATTCGAACCAAAAATTCAAAACAACCATTTTTTGCCCATTTTTGATGAAAAAAGTGTCATTTTAGTTAAAAATTGAAAAATACAATCTTTTCAAAAATTTTCAAATATGGAAAAAACTTTGATCCCTCAAAGGGAAAATTTTTCGATTATTGTGTTTGTTCGTCGCAGCCAAAACCCTCTCTCACGGCGGCTGGAAATTTTTGGCTTTAAAAATGACATATTCAACAAAATAAAAAACCTGATCCCGTCCCGAAAATCCCGATACTTAATCCCGTCTCACCCCTTTCCCACTATTTTTGCCCCAAAAAATCCCATCCTGGGCCCGACCTAGAGACTCAACGCTACCATAGATAATGGACTTCCCTTCATTCCCATTATTTTTTTTTAATACAGGGTGGGCCAAAAAAACCGGCTTTTATGCAAATTTTTCCGAAAATTTTTTTCGAAAATTTTTTTTTTGCCAAAACAGCCTATATAGGCCTAAAATCATGCGAAAAATCGATTGCGCGCATTCCCGAAGCGTGAAAATGCTTCCTTGACCCTGATTCAGGGAAATAGATGTGTGTATTGAAGCGAAAATTCAACATGTATTAATTTACCCTGAATCAGGGTCAGGGAAGCGTTTTCAAACTTCGAGAATGCGCGTAATCAATTTCCCGCATGAAATTATCCCCAGAAATATAATTTCAAGGGAGAAATTTGAAAATTTTTCGATTTTCGCTTCAATACACACATCTATTTCCCTGAATCAGGGTCAAGGAAGCATTTTCACACTTCGGGAATGCGCGCAATCGATTTTTCGCATGATTTTAGGCCTATATAGGCTGTTTTGACAAAAAAAAATTTTCGAAAATAATTTTCGGAAAAATTTGCATAAAAGCCGGTTTTTTTTTGGCCCACCTTGTAATATAGCATGAAAGACTTCATGCTAATATGGATCGAAATCAAAATGGCGTAATTCTAAATGAAATGAAATTATCATTTTTAATTTCGCGGAATTGAAATCGATAGGCGAAACTCGAAAACCAATCTTTAAAGATATTTTATAATTTATGGTAAAATGTTTAAAATAAACGAAATTCCTTAAGTTTATGGAAAAATAACACCCCTAACATATGTTTTAACTATAGACTCTCTTTAAAGTAGAGCCATCAAAACAGAAAATAAAAAATAAAAATTTTTGTACAAACATTATTAGTATGCTTACCTTGGTTCTATAATGTGTAGCTAAACTAGTAACATCATAAAAAATATAAATATCTGCAGTAGAATTTTCAATACACGAGTTATAACGAGCTAAACTAATTTATTACACAAGTACAGAACTGTTTAGTTTCGATCAAAAAATTAATCATACTCAGAGTGGGCCAAAATAAACCGTGATTTTGTAAATTTAATATATAGAACTCCAGAAATTCGTTTTCAAAAAATTTTTTAGTAGCGGGCAAATGCATATGCTGAATACGATCCAAACACTTTTTGAGCGTAATTTTTTATTATTTTAACCACTGGAAGTTACCCCTACTAGGAGTAACGGGTGATAAATAAAAATCCAGACTAGTTTAATTTCGCGCTATTAGCTATAAATATATATCATTGTGTTAACATTCAAATATTATTTTTGTAGCTTATTGCCTGTAGTTTATTTATAGCTATATCAAAGATATTGATTAATTTATATGTTTTAGAAAAATGGCTCCGAAAGAAGACGACCTCAGATCGCGTGTGTACAAGCTCTACTCCGACCATCAGGAATATGGAAAGCAATTCACTGCAAAATACTTTATGGATGAAGGAGTTTCTAAATCAACTATTTATGACATCCTTAAGCGTTATGAAGACAATTTGCCCGCTGAACGTCAATCNTCACAGCGTCAAGCGGCAAAAAAGTATGGATGCAGTCAACAAATGATATCACATATGCTTTAAAAAAATCACATATGCATATGTGATATCATTTGTTGACTGCATCCATACTTTTTTGCCGCCTGACGCTGAGAGATTCCATCCTTATGATCAAAATCCTTCTTCAATTGCTCAACCTTCTTCGGAGTAAAGATCTTGGCGATTCGTCCAGAGCCAGATTGACGTTCAGCGGGCAAATTGTCTTCACGCTTAAGGATGTCATAAATAGTCGATTTCGAAACTCCTTCATCCATAAATTGTTTTGCAGTGAATTGCTTTCCAGATTCCTGATGGTCGGAGTAGAGCTTGTACACACGCGATCTAAGGTCGTCTTCTTTCGGAGCCATTATTCTAAAACATAATAAATTAATCAATATCTTTGATATAGCTATAAATAAACTACAGACAATAAGCTACAAAAATAATATTTGAATGTTAACACAATGATATATATTTATAGCTAATAGCGCGAAATTAAACTAGTCCGGATTTTTATTTATCACCCGTTATGCCCAAAAAAGGTCTTTTCTTTGTAAGCCATTTTAGGCACTATTACTTTTTTCACGTTTATTTTCACGCTTACTTTTTTCACGTTACTTTCTTCACGTTACTTTTTTCACTTTTCCGCACGATATAAACTATTACTTTTAAAAAAATTGCATGAAAAAACGTGAAAAAAGTAACGTGAAAAAAGTAATAGTGCCCCATTTTAACAGTGATCGTGAGGGCGCCCGGTAAACTGAGTCAAAATTAACTGAGTCAATTTTATGAAGGAGAGATTTAAAATTTTTTAAAAATTCAATTTTCAAGGAAAATTGCCTAAAATCGATTTTTCTTCAATGGAATTTTTGGTTTAGAATTTTTTCACTTAAAATTTTGACTCAGTTTTGACTCGGTTTTGACTCAGCTTAGAATTGACTGAGTTTAGAATTGACTGAGCTTACAGTTGACCCAGTTTGAATTGACTCAGTTTACAATTGACTCAGTTAATTTTGACTCAGTTTACCGGGCGCCATCTTGAGTCTAGGGCAAAAAATAACGTAAGCTTCGTGTTCAGCGCCTATAAAAACCTTAGGAAGGCCGAAAATTTCGTCAAAAATCGACTTCTATAGCCAAATATATCAACAATGGTTACATCTTTAACAACCAATTTTTTGAAAAGACGGGATATTTACACAAAACATGAATTTCGCTCAAAAAGACTGATTGGATCGTATTCAGCATATACTCTTGCCTGATACTGAAAAAAGTTTTGTCGAAACATATTTCTGGAGCCCTATATATATTATAGTACCAGGAGCCGAGCCCTAACGCGCTAGGAGGGGATAAGAAAAGATGGTTGTGAAGACTCCCGAGATTTTCTCCCTCTGAGCGTTTCCTTTCTCCGAGCGGTTGTAGTGACGTGTAAATATGCGAATTTTACAGGACCAGTAAATACTGATCCTATTTCACATAGGGGGTATTTCACGTATACGTAAAGACGTGCACCTAAAAGCTATTTTTTCCTGTGGTCAAAATTAAAGAATTCTTTCGGATTCGTGTTCTTCATATCCGAAAACCCCAGAGTAAAAAAAATCAGCCGATTTGGAGAACATTTTGAAAATCATTTTTTCGCCTTGGTCCCCCAAGGGGTAAAAAATTTAAAAACATTGTGTATTTCTAAATCGGACAAAATCTGCGGGAATCGATTCCCTGCTCAGAATAAGCCCTAGTATATGTAAAAAGACGTTTCCGCTCTGAATTGGAGGAGATTAAGCAATTTTTCTTAGGGTTTCCATATTTTTGACTGCTACTGTAATTAATTTACCTAAAGTAGTAGCTGCCAAGGTTATGGTGTAAATATGTAGTGAAATAAGCAACCACAATAACATCCTTTTATTGTTAGGTATAATTAGGCAATAAAAAAGATTTTGTCTCTTACAATGACTGTAACAAGTAATAAGTAGTGGTAATTTATATTGCATTTTTGCTTTGTGATAGTGTTAATAATTTTAAGCATCTGACAAACACCTGGCTCATAGAGGCTCACAGTCTGCATGCCAATCGTATTATTTATTTCTACTTATTGCTATTATACATCCTTAAGAATGCAAATTGCTTCCTTATATCTTATCTCTTTTTATTTCAATATTGAGTAATGTTTGGCATCTTATTGCATATATGAAAAAAATGAAAACAGCAATAATTTCCCACAATCCACAAAACATTCCATTGAGGTATTTTATGTTTATTGTGTCAATGAGGATGTGTCAATGTTATCAAAGTTTACATGAGCAATTATGACCAAAAATATGCAAAGCATCAAAAATGAAAAATGTACAGGATATTCAAAAAAGTGCAATTTCGCGATTTTTGCTTGATTTTTTCAAATTATTTTAAGTTTTTTTATTTTCACCAAAATAATCCTATAAGAGGTTTTTCTATGAGAAGAATCGATTTCTCGCATTGCCGAACCTTGAAAACGCCACTCTGATCTGATTCACGGCGCACGAAATTTTGCAAAAAATTTCGACGCCGTTATGTCCAAATGATGCAATCGGGAGAGTTGCTTATGGCTTGATGGTCGAGGGTTCGAATCCCACCCTCGTCCAAATATTTTGCGCTTTTCATGGAATCAAATTATATAAAAATATTTACAAAGGAGAGTATGCGGAAAGGCAATAAAACTTTTCTACTATATATACACTTATTAATAAACGCAAAGTTTTTGATTAAAACATTTCCGCATAGTTCTGCAAGCCACTTTACTGTCAGTGGGTATATGCATTTTAAGGGGTATATAAATTATGGACTATTTCATGAAAAATTTTTCTAAAATGATCATTTTTAGGGGTAATTCTATGCGGGAAATCGATTGTGCGCACTCCCAAAGTGTGAAAACGCTTCCTTGACTCTGAATAGTGAAGGAATCGGTGTATTGAATCGAAAATCAATTTATTTACGTATCCTTTCTCTGAATCAGGGTCAAGAAAGCGTTTTCACGGTTCGGGAATGCGCGCAATCGATTTCCCGCATAGAATTACCCAGCATTGTTATCCAAGTGAAATTTTGCTTCACTCGGAGTGAAATCACTTCACTCCCGGTGAAATGATTTTTTAGTTCATATTCAAGCTATTTTTAGTTATTTAGCTTAAATGCACGAATTGATTACCAATAGTTTTTTTTGGGTTTCACTCGGAATAAAGAGATTTCACTGGGAGTGAAGTGATTTCACTCCCAGTGAAGACACTTCACTTGAAGTGAAAAGACTTCCCTCCAAGTGAAACCCGAAAAAAACTATATCAATAATCAATTCGTGCATTTAATAACCTAAATAACTAAAAATAGATTTAATATGAACTAAAAAATCTCTTTACTCGAAGTGAAGTGATTTCACTCCTAGTGAAGAGATTTTTTAGTTCATATTCAAGCTATTTTTAGTTATTTAGCTTATTAAATGTACGAATTGATTACCGATATAGTTTTTTTTAAAGACGAAAACTATGATGATTGGAAATTGTTCGGCATGCCTAAAAACGGTAGTTATAGTCATTTTTCGTTGAAAATGTTGATTTTCATTGATTTTTCTAATTAATTCATTGAAAATACATTTACATAATTTATGTAAATTACATTTGTAAATTTACAACTGCACAACACTACTGTAGGGTTAGTAGACGTTTTGAAAATTGACACTTCGAAACGATTTTATGATTTTAAACAATCATAAAAGTTGACATTTCGAAAATTGACCAACGTTTTTGGGACCCAGGTTCGACTCCCGCCGGAGTCGAAAGTTTTTGCACATTGAAATTTTTTGCACTTTTGCACGTAAGTTTTCGAAACGTCAATTTTCGAAAATTCAACGCGTTTTCGAAATGTCAATTTTCGAATCGTCTAACAACCTACTGTAGAACATATTATGATAGCGAAAAATGTTCATTACAACTTCAACAATAAAAGCGTAAAATAATGATGTCGTTTGTATTTTTTGTTTTGATGATGTCGTTTGTATTTTTTGTTTTGATCGAAAAGTTCGTACGGTTTTTTGTTTTTTAATTATTACTTCAAAGATGTTTTTGTAACGAAAAATCTAAAATGAAAGAAAAGCAATGTAGAAGCATTTTCACTATTGCCTTCTATGGCTTATGACGTTTTGGAAAGACTTATGAATTTCCGGACAGTGCTTGGCATTTTGATGAGTCATATGAAACTGTTTGATGCATAGCGTTTTAGTGAGTCATCTGAAATTCCGCTCGTTTATGGCATTTTGATGAGTTAACTAGCTTCAAGGGCCGCCAGGCTGGCCTTTGAAGCTGATTTTTTAATTTTTGTTAACATTATTGTCAAAAATATCAATTTTTTATATAAAATTTATCTATTTTTTTAAACGTTTTTATTAATTTTTTCCTTAAAAAATTCAATTCTTTCCTCGAGAGAATTGTTTACTATGTCCCTCTCCAAAGAGAAATACGGCATTGAAGTCGTGTAAAAAGTTATCCAATTTATAAATAAAATTTTATTTAATCATATACAAGAAAAATTTTATTACCACATAGCTTTTATTATCATTTTCATGGTTGTGCTCTAAAAAATAATGTATAGTTTAAACCGAGCAATATGAAGGAAAGAAATTTTTTTCCTTCCTTCATATCTGATTCCACGAAGTATGGTATACACCATATGCCCTTTGTGTATGGTCACTTTTGTCGCCTTGAAAAGAAAATTCGATATAGCGAAAACTACGAATTGCCTCAAAAAACTGAAATGTGCATCTGGTAGAGCAGAATTGGTTCCCTATAAACAAAAAAATTCATCAAAAATGATTTTTTTTTCAGGTTTTTCTATCTCTAAATTTAATTTTTTCCATCTTCAAATTTTTCCACCAAAGGGAAAATTTGAAAAAAATGAATTTTTTATGTTATATTAGGGAATTTTGAAAAATAATACGCCAATTGGTTTGTTTTATATGAGAAAATGCGTTGAAGCGCAGAAATAAATAAAAACGAGTAATTAGAAGGTGAGCCATGAACTGCATAAGTGCCCGTTGTGAGCTCAGGAACAACTTTGTAGAGCATCACTTTTTGTGAAAACATTTCTGTATTTTTTCAGGTCTTGAATAAAACCAGCGTGTTTGCGCGCGTTTTCGGGTTAATGATTAGATTCTGTGAGATTTAGAAAAAAAACTTTAACTCACGCGGTACATATTTTAGTCCATAATGCTTGTACAACATCTTTTTCTATATCAGTTTGGTCATTAACCAATATGACATTGTCAATGCTGATTGGATTGACAATATTTTGCGCCCACCATGTATAATTAGACTGTCCATTATCAAAACCGATTGCATAAATGTTGACATCGGATGGTAATGACTGTTTAGCTGTGCTAGCTGCTTGTTCGTCATCAACTCTAAAAATATTTTTAAAATTTTTTGAGTTAATTTGTATAGTTTTATGAATGTAGTGCTTGAATCTTCACTTTTCCCCTGTCCTATGGCGTCTGAAATTTGTATAAAAGATGCAACTCATTCAAACATTTATGGACGAATGGCTAAAACTCTAGATTTTTAGTTTCTAATGGGAGGGTTTGATCCCTCGAGGTCTAATCATAACTCAAGATTTCATTAAATTTTATTAATGAAATCATAATACATGACGGACCAAAACGTGTCCAAAAATTGGGGAGAGCGGAAAATCGCCAAAAAAACTTGATTATATTTTACTTTTATGCATTTAAAAAACTGATTTTTGTTTTGACATGATCCACTTTTCCATTTTGGCATGTAACACCCCTAATAATGTGCCGTTTTTGAAAAAAAAAGTTTCAAATTTTTCTCCTTTGGGGACAAAGGGGAAAAATCGACTGATTTTTTTGTACTCGAGGTTTTTCGACACGAATAACTCGAATCCGAAGAAATTTTTTGATTTTAATCTCAGAAAAGAGTCGAATCGGACAAGGAGACCAAACCTGGGCGTTTTCATAATGACGATCACAACTTCTTTTTTTTACAATCAAAACATCATCAAGGAGTCATTTCAACGCGAAATTTTATGAGGAACAACTTTGTAGAACATTAATTTCACTGGAAAAAAATCATTATAGGAGTCAAAAATTCGATTTATGACAAATTTTAACTTCAAACTCTTATAACTTTTTTATTTTGCGATAATTTTTCGAGATCTTGGTCTCAAAAGTTGCTTGAGGGCTTGAATAAAAATTTGTATAGACGATTTTTTTCATTTTCGAATAAAAACTTAGAGAAAACTTGGAGAAAAAAGACGAAAACTATGATTTTTTCAAGTAAGAACATCTTTTTTGAGTTTAAAGCAAAAAATCGTCTATACAAATTGTTATTCAAGCCCTCATGCTACTTTTGAGACCAAGATCTCGAAAAATCATCGAAAATAACAAAAGTTATAAGGAGTTGAAGCTAAGTTTGTCAAAAATCAAATTTTTGATCCTCATAATGATTTTCCAGGGAAAGTGATGTTCTACAAAGCTGTTCCACATAAAAAATCGCGTTGAAATGACCCCTTGATGACCGTTTTTGGCTTTCAAGAAAAAAGTTATGTTCATTTTATGAAAATGTCCAGGTTTGGCCTCCCTGGCTGATTCGACTCTTTTCTGCGGTCAAAATCAAAAAATTTCTTCAGATTTAGTTCTCCATATCAAAAAACCCCCTAGTACAAAAATCAGCCGATTTGGAGAACTTTTTTAAATTCGATTTTTTCCCTTGGTCTCCCAAGGGGAAAATTTGAAAAAAAATTTTCAAAAACGTTTGGCATGATATTTAAACAGTTTTTAAAATGCATAAAAGTAATTACCTCTATAAGACGCCACCCCTGGGGACCGGCCCCAAGTTGGCGTCTTATCGAGATGCTTTTATATCGGAAAGTGTTCACCGGAACCGGAATTTGGGTGGCGTCTTATCTAAAGGACGTCTTATCGAGGTTCGACTGTGTATAAGCATAAGTAATCAAATTATAACTGTGTATAAGCATAAGTAATCAAATTTTTTGAAGATTTTCCGCTGTCCCCATTTTTGGGCACGTTTTGGTCCACCGTGGAAAAGACTTCAAGAGATCTAACCCTCCCTTCAGAAATAGAAAATCTAGAGCTCTAACAGTTCGCCATAAAAATTTGAATGAATTATAACTTTTTTGCAAATTTCGGATGCCGTGGCCCATCCATATATAATATTTGCATTATTTTTTTAAACTCACGTTGGATGGGATGTCATATAAATCAAAAACTTTGTGAAATTACGTCCACATGCAAGCTGATTATCTGGAGCAGTAAATAATTTACTGGCTCTACCGAGTGAACTATAAATCATCTTTATTTTAAGTTTTCAAAAATATTTATACTTTGCTAAGGTAAGATTAGGTGCAGCTGAAAATATGTTTAACGCGCTATTAATATTTGCTTGAACTTTATCCATGGTTTTTCCATTACAAAAAGTTGTAAACCCACTATATGTATCACTCAATATACCCGAGGTTCCAATAATTGTTCCATTTTCTCCTATAGTAAAATCTTGTATAAAGTTATTACTAATATCCAGCATCTAAAAAGTCATTTATTAATAAATAAGATATTTTTTCTATAGGTACTAGCGCAGAACTGAAGGCATCTAATTCTTAAATTGACTAGAAAGTCTTAAAATACAAAAGTCGACCATTTTGGAGCATTTTTTACGAAATCAAAAAAACTCATCCCCGCTCAGTTATATAGGGATCTTTCCCTAAAAATGTTCTTCTATTGAGTCCAATTTTCAAATTCCGAATTAAATCAGGATTTTTATATTAATGATTTTTTATTCAAAGTTGGTGTATACTTGCCTTAGTCTTATACTTTGTAGCTAAACTAGTAACATCATAATAAATATAAATATCTGCAGTAGAATTTACAACACATGATTTAACGCGAGCTAAAATGTTTTTTATTTTTAATTTTACAGGTGATTCAAAAAAGTATAATTTTTTGCGATTTTTAAAAATTTTTAATTTTCATCAAAATAACCCTATAGGGGTTTTTGTCTATGCGAGAAATTGGTTGCACGCATTTACGAACCTTGAAAACGCTTCCCTGATCCTGATTCAGAGAATCGAAGTGTGTATATTGAAGCGAAAATATGCTAATACAAGGTCAGGGAAGGTTTTCAAGGTTCGGTAATGCGCGCAATCGATTCTTCGCATAGAACAACCCCTATAGGGTTATCTTGGTGAAAATTAAAAGACTTGAAAATTTTTGAAAAATCGAGCAAAAGTGCAAAATTCACTTATTTTGAATCACCCTGTAACATATAAGGCTGACACAAAATTTTTTTCAGCAGCTCCGTTGCGTCTCGTATGCAAGCTGTTACGCTGCAACAAATTGATAGAAACTCTACGCAATTTGTTGCCACTTTTTCGCCACAGGATTATTTGTGTAATGGACCAAAGTATTTCTGCGGCAGAAAATTAAGGGTCAAAAGCGAGTCAATTATAAAAAAGTTAGAGCCTTTTTTGTGGAAAAAATGGCTCAAAAATCACTTAAAAATGCTCTAACTTTTTTATTTGGAACGCAAATCGGAAAAGCATACTCCAGTTTTTAGTTTAATTTATGACGGTCATTATGCAAAAAAAAAATTACTCAATTTCCATTTTCGGTTCAAAAGTTACTCTCGATTTAATTTTCGAAAATCGGAAAAATTAGCCAATTTTCAAAGCATCATAAAACATTCGTTTTTAACGCAAATAAAAAAAATCATTATGCATTATTAAAGTTGAGAA